>PVLD010004090.1:0-36179 GCA_004027595.1 Dinomys branickii
GTATGACACATCTTTTAAGGCAGCACTCCTCACAGGGTCCTCTCAGCTAATGACTTTATGAGGCAGAGAAACAGGAAAACTCATTTTCCCGATGGCTAAAGGGCTCCTTATACACTTGCTATATCTTCCTTATGTTCTGTAGCTCCCTGAGATGTTTTATCCCTCCTCCCTTTCTTATTCCCTTCCCTTTGGCCCAAACACGCGTTATGGTCCCAATTCTCTCCTGGGTTCCTGCCTGGTTGACTTAACACAAACTTTTGCCCTGACAAAATTCTTGCACATATAACCTTACTGTTGAATTTGCATTCAAAAGCTTGAAATAACATCACTGTGGGACCCCAAAGAGTATGGAAAGCCTCATGGTGAATACTTTCCAATAGTGCAGCAATTCTCAGACTCAGAAAGGGCCACAGTATGCTCACCTGACCCTATCATATACTGGGAACTTTTAGAAGTCTGCTCCATAATGTTTGCTTTATGTCAGCATATGTCCGGAAGTTTGCTAGAAAACAGTGAATATGATATGTCAACTGTACTATTATGAAATAAAAATAAAATGGAAGAGTTTTCCTTTGGGATGGTTGTTGTTTTCTAACTAAGAATTTAGGATATTATGTTGTATGCATCAAGCATGCTGCAATATGGTTGAAAATTATTTTGCAGTAGTTACTGTTCATGTCAAGAGAATTGTGTGATATAATTGTGTTGTCTTATTGTTTATGAGATCATAGTATTATCCAGTGAGTATTAACATATGAATTATTTCATGTCAATTTTGTATACCAACTTTTTAAGTGTATGCATGCATTTACAATCTTAAATGCTGTCATTGCTTCTGGAGACAATGTATCTTCTCAAATTAAAAGAGGTTTTAAAGTGTTAATACTTGCTGGAAGTTCATTGCCACTATAATCTAAAATTTTGGGGTATGTTTCATTCTATGGCTTTAAAATGCGCTTGTCAGAATCATGTTTATGTGTAAGGAGGCCCTTGGGCTCTGGAGATACTGCATTTGAAATCAATCTTATTGTCAACATGAGGTAGTCAATTATGTTTGGTTGGGGGCTTTTCCTGGTTATCGTGGAAGAGGGAGTGAGCACAGTGTAATGCAGAAGCATGTGGTGGATGAGCACAGGGAATTAGATGTGGAAAAGGCCTTGGTTCACAACCTGCTGTGGTCACCTGAGAGGTGACCATTTGGTCTGGAGGAAGGGCGTGTTGCAGTGATGATGTGGTGTGTGCACCCCTGAGGGAGAGAGAGAGGGAAAGATAGAGAAGGAGAGAGAGAAGGAGAGAGAGAGAGAGAGAGAGAGAGAGAGAGAGAGAGAGAGAGAGAGAGAGAGAGAGAGAGATTAGGAGGACAGGCAAGAAAAATGACAGCAGTGTTTAAGCAGGGAAGTGGCTTGAGTAAGTTTGTATATTACAAGGTTATCGGCAGAAACTGAAAGGAGGCTGGGTTGGAAGAATACCATAAATTAAGAGCTTATTGCTATAAAACAGGAAAGAACAAGGAGCCTCTGGACCAGAGGACCAAGAGTGGGAATGATGAGGGGCAAATACTTGAAATGCAGTGAGGTAGACTTATATAGAACTTCCTGACTGGATTCCAGTTGGAGTATAAGACAAATTAGAATTTCTTCCTTCTTTTCATTAATTAAAACCCTATCCTTTAGTGGATTTCAGATTCCAGTGAGATCAAAATTTGGCAATAAGTAATGGTAACACTCATGTGTTTCCTTTTTTAACTTATCATTATCTTATTTTATAATCCGTATGTTTTGTTGTTAGTCCCTGAGAAATTATTTGGAGCTACCTTTTGACTTTTTAATCGTGGAAAATTATATACATGTACACATCCTCCTTTGTTGGTTTATGGTCTTCTTCCACTGTGTCTACTGGGATATCTGATTATTTCATGTTGTGTTTTTGCCTCTTAATAGATTAGAATTCATGTGGAATATTTGAAATAATTGTTCTTATTACATGAATGTTCCAGATAACTGCACATTTTTTCTGCAGGATAAATGAAAAAATTGGTAAATTTTTTCTGAATTTCAATTTCTTCTTTATTGTTATAAATTAAAGTGAACTCTGTATCCTTATTTATACGTATGTGTATGTGTTGTGATTCAGAACATAAATAAGTTTCCTTGTATGACAAATCTTTATTAATATCTTTATTTTACTACTGATTTTCTGAGAAACCATTTAGTGATACTTTCATTTGGTCTGTTTGTAAAGTATGCTGTAGCACAGTGAATGAGAATATGGTTTTAAAATAAGAAACCTGGGTTAGAGTCCTGTTTTTGTCAATTACTATACAACATCAAATATCATTCTTTGTGGAATTTTTTGAACTTCAATCCTTATAAATTGTTGCACACATTCACCACCTATTATTACAAATAACCTGAAGAGGAAATAATTTTTATCATTAAAAGATGTCACTTGACATTTGATGTTGACTCTTAAATTGGACCCTTTGTACAATATCACTTTAATGCTCTGAATTTTAGATTCTTCTTGTAAGAAATGAGGATGTTATTGCCTACTTGAAACAGGTACAATGAAGACAGAATTCAATACATGCCTTAAATGATGGAACATCTACGAAAATAGTTAATTTTTTTCCGGGTGCCTTTCTCATTAGAGCTTCCCCTGTCATTTTCCAAATCCTTTCCTCCAACTCAGCTTCCTTTTTCCGCTCTCCCTCTTCTCTCTGTTTAGTTCTTGCTCTTTCACTTTCATCTACACTCACAACTAAGTGCTCCCCACTGTTGTTTTTGTACATGATTAAAAAAAATAGTTTTATGCAAAGTAAAAAATTATGTACAGATTATATTTATATGACTAAATGTGTATCAAATCTATTATACAATGGTGTGGCTGTTTAGTTTAGGTAGGTAGATGTGACTATTTCCCTGTTCACACACAATCCTACCTGAAGAGATGATTTCCTTGGGTGTCAAAACTGTCAGGAAGGATATATTAGTGAATAAGTATATCACAGTCACAATAGACAAGGCAGAAATCAATGATCTGGGAATTGTCTGAGCTGGGTTCTTCACCTCTCCTAAGAAACACAAAACAATTAATCAGAGTAGGACATATTGTTAAACTTTGTTTCTTCTAATATAACGGAGAACAGTATTATTTCAGTGTCATTATTCTCTCATTTTTCTAGGCTGATCCTACTTGGAATCAGGACATATTTTCCTTACAAGCTTGTGTTTTCCATGATATTTCACAAAAATAAATTACATAAGCTTTCAAAAGTCCCATTAGTCATGTTGGGAGAGAGATATTTGATTCTTATACTGATGAGTAGGTAGAACTTACATCAGGGCAGCTGCTTTTCTGTCAGTAAATACTCCTTAGAACACTGTCAGATGTGCTACTGAGATGAATGCACTGATATTTCTGAAAACCAGTACAAAACTCTATTGCAGAACTTAATGTAAAGAATGTAGAAGGTGCTTGAGTATCAACATTGTCCTTTTAATATGTGTTAGGACATGAACTGTCTATGTGGCTTGCACTTGGTCCAACATCTGACCCATCAGAGCCATACTAAGTGTGAGAATTCTATCTACTGCATCTTGACACAGAAGAATCCAAATCTCTATGTTTACTGTTGTAGTTTTCTATGTGAAGTACATGTAATATAGTTTATGACAGCTAGCTTCATCTGATGCAGTAATCCTCTGCATCCTGCATTCCTCTCACCCTCTTTCTATGCACTGGATTGATATATTCTGAATGAAAGAAGATCCTAAAATGTTACAGCCTCCTGATCCAGTGCTGCATAGTGAGGTGTGCTAGAAAAGTCAAATGAAAATTTCTGGATTAGTAGAAGCTCATGTGAGATATAGTTTTCTCAAAACCTTTGTAGGGGGAATATCTCCTATCATTAATCTCTGAAAGCAAACTTGTTATCAAATGAGACATGTTTATGTTTATTTTTTGAGTTTTATTAGTACAGGTTTGCCATATACAGTGAGTATGTTAACTGAAGGAAATTGGTACATCTGCATACCATATTTCAATTCCTTTATTTCCCCCCTCCATCCACATTGTTTTATTTTACCATCATCAGGTTCATTTTTTATCTTATTATGACTTGATTAATTTATTGGAGATTAGGAAGTAAAATAATAAGCCAAAGATCATGTAAAATGTTTTTAGTAGGTCAATTTACAGTTTTACATACTTTCTGTGCATGGATTGTAATACCTTTTTAAATTATCCTTTTTTCCTATTACCTATGATATAAGCATATTTTTAAAGAGAAAATATGTGACATTTAAGCTTCTGTGCCTGAGTCATTCCTCTTAGCATTATGGTTTCAAGTGCATTCATTTTTCTAGCAATAGCTCAATTTGTCTTTTTTATGCAAGAGTGGTACTTCATTTTGTATAAATGCCACAATTTCTTTATCCATTAATCTTTTGATAGAGTGATGGGAGCTTTAAAACATTTAGGTATTATGAATCGAATGGCTGTAAACCTACATCACTGTCAGTGGTAACTTTAACCCTTTTGGAAAGATACCTGGAAGGGGAATAGCTGGATCAAATGTAATTTCCACTTTTAAATAACTGAGGAATCACCATATGGATTTCTACAATGGCTGTTAATATTTGTTTTATGTAGGTAAGTGCACTGCTATTTGGTGCATATATGTTTATGATTGTTGTACCTTATTTTTGGCATTTCCCCTCATGAAATATGCAGTGACCTCTTTTGTCTCTTTTGATCAGTCTTGGCTGGAAGTTCACATTGTCTGGAAATGTAATAGTTACATCTGCTAATTTCTGGGTTCCTGTTGCACCAAGTATTGTTTTCCATCCTTTCCTTTCAGTCTATGAATTTCTTTTTCAGTTAATATGTTTCTTGTATGCTGCATATTGTTGAACCTTGCTTATTCATCCATGTTGCTGTCTGTTTCCTTTGATTGGTGAATTGAGAACATTTACATTGACAATTGTAACTGATATGTATTGGCTTATCCTTCTCATATTATTTTCCTGTTGTGGGTTCCCTGTCTTTCCCATATGTTTAAGTGCTTACCTTCTTGTTAGCTTTTTTTTTATTAGTGTTCTTGGATCTGTGGTCTTAAGTGTCTCTCTGTAAAATATCCTTCAGAGCATTTTGGATAGCTGATTTGGTGACCATGAGTTTCTTCAGCTGTTCTCTCTCACATATGTATCTTAGTTATCCCTTAAATTTGAAAGATAGTTTTGCAGGGTCCATCAATGTGGGTTGGAGGTTGTTTTCTTTTAAGGCTTGAAATACTTCACTCCAGGATTTCTTGACTGGAGGGTTTGCATTGAGAAGCCTGCTGTGATTCTGATGGGCTTTCTTTTATAGATGATTTATTGCACTTCTCCACCTGCTTTTAATATTCTGATTTTGTGCTGAATTTCTGGAATCTTGATTATTGTATGCCTTGGTATAGATTTATTTTGGTCATGGCTATTTTGATCTTATGTATGTCCATAACTTCTTCCATGATCACTATAGAATAAGTTAAATCCTCCTGTGCACTGGAACTTTTTTATCTCACTTCCACACTTTTTTCTTGTCGTGTGTTTACCTCTCATGTATACCTCTATTCATGTTATAATTTGAAAATGATAGTCAATATTTTTTGCTTTTAAAATGTGTTTGTTTTTTGATTTATTTAATTTTCTTTCTCTTCTATCACTGCACTATAGATTTTGTATGAGAATGTTTTTGTCATTCCTGTGTTTCTAAATCCAAGGATAAACATTGATTTTATAGGCATCAAACATACGGAATACATGAGTGAATTCTTATTCGAATGAATGATTTTTATATCACTATACTTAAATAATAAGTATTAAAATGCTGTACTCTGGTTTTGTGACAGATCACTGTGCACTTGGCCAAAAAATTACTTTCTAACAGTAAAATAATTTCTTGATACATTGAAGAATTGAATTTTAAAGTGCACAGCTATAAAATTTTAAAAGTTGTAGTGTACTCAGAGTAATAGAAAAGATTTATTAAAGAAGATAAAAACATATGTAATATACAGTATTTATGTAAAATAAATTTTTTGAAATTCTCCATTTCTGCACCAAAAACCACAAAAGATGAAAACAGATTCCATAAATAAAGTGAAATCTAACAGAAAATTTTAAGGACAGTATGTATACATGTGAAATGCACATAAATGCAAAATAATTAAATCCTGAACCAATAGTGTTCCCAGAAATTAGTAAGGCACTGATGCAGTCAGCAGTTCATAGATGCTGCCACAAAATGGCCACAAGGTAACGAGCACATGCACAACCTCTCTAGTGTACGAGGAAATACATATTGAAATCATACTCAGGAGAGAGATGCATATAAATAAATTATCCAGGTTTCTCTGGTAGAGAAATTTAAAAGTCTGACAAAATATTGGCAGTATAAACTGTAGTGGAAAATCTTAACTTTCTGATGTTGCCTGATGAAAGCAGTTTGACTATTTGTTATTAGTATGCAAGTATTGCATTATGACCATAATTTGCACTCTAAGAAATATGCAGATAAATGTAGGAGTCTTCCTTTGTAACACTGATGTTACAAAATTTTCAAAACCATGTAAAGAACTATAAATTTTTCTAGAAGAGAATCAGAATTCTTGGAACTGTAATATCCATTAGTCAAAATAGTCAAAATAAATTGACTGATATGTAAAATATCTGAATGTATTTAAAAACAAAATATTGACTTAAACAACAATATCTTCACAGCCAAGAGAATAATCAAAAGAGAGCTGAGACAGTGTAGTGAAGGTGAAGGTGAAACTATATTTGCAACTGGAGCAGTCCCAGTAGTGATCTGTGAAAGTCTGTCAGTTAGCTTTGTATTACAGAGGCAAACATGTGGGATAAACAACTTATAAAGAGGAAGTTTTTTACTTTGCTCAGTTTTGGAGATTTAATTCATGACTGATTCACCCTGCTGCAACCAGCAGGTGCCATGGTGTGTCAGTGCAGGTTAGTAGTGAGTGTTTTCCATTCACCTCATGACACTGAGGATCAAAGGGAGAGAAGGAAGACACAAAGACCCCTGAACACTTCTGAGGCCATGTACTCCATGACCTACACTTCTTTTAGTAGACCACACCATGTTAAGGTCTCACCACAAAGCAATAGTGGTATAGATTGGTATAATGGCTGAGTTTCAATGGCAGCTTGACTTAGGTGTTTTAGGATTGGAAAGCATACTTTGTGTTTGGTTGGATGCGAGAAAGGATCATGATCTTGGGTATACTCTGTGGTCCCTGACTCCTTTTTGTCTGTTGAGGTTTCCATGCCCTGCTTCCAAACTGCCATAAAATGAACAGCTTTGAATTTCTGTGCCCTTATTCCCTGATGATCCTCTTGGATCCTTCAGTCCATGGATTGAACCCTCCGAAGCAGAGGCCAGTTAAGTGTCTCTTCTTTTAAACTGTGGGTCTCTAATATTTTACACCAGTAATGGGAAAGTTGACCAACACAGTTAGGGAGCAAACCTTTAGCAATTGGGCCTTTGTAAGATGTTTATATTCCATCTATTGCACTCTGTATTTACACACATCCAATATATCTGTTTTTGACCTTTACTGTTAATGACAAATTACTGCTAATGACAGTGCTAAAAATTTCTTTTAGCAGATAAATAAAAGCTGTGTTAGTATCTGGAAAATTCATATTTCACTGAAATTAGCTCATTGCATTATAAGAAATTTCAAATAAAATTTTCATTTGATGGAAAAATTATGTCAAAATACTTTTGAGAATCAAATCATTTCTAAATATCTCATAATATGTAGTAGTCAATAAAATGTTTCATTGACCTGATGATCTTTCCAGAAATCAGCATTTGAAGTATTAATAAAATATTAGAGAAATTTTATAGTGCAACATTTATGGGAGCATTATACCATGAGAGTAAATTTGTTTATCAGAAGAAAATTTCCAAAGATGTTGTTTGGTACTACAATATTTAATGTCTTCCTTAATGTGTTAATAAAGAATTTGTGAATGGAATAAAATAAGTTGTTTTGTATTCGATCTTTTATTTTTCCAGAATGCTGTACAGCTATTACCAAACTAACCAGTTGTGATGATACACTTGAAACAATATTATGAGCAGGAGGAACACTGAAACAGAGATACAAGTATATATTCACACAGGGTCATGTTAGCTGCACCAGGCTCAGAAAGAATTTCAATAGTTAATAAAGTGAAATGCAACAAGTGAAGGAAAGTGCTAGATAACCACATACTAACATAGGGAGTAGCCTTGAGACATAGAGTGATATAAAAATTAGGAGGTGGCATTTTATGACTACTGGTGATGTAGTATTTCAAATCAAATGTATAAATGATGAAGAGGACCTACATCATTGACTGGGCTTTGTTATGCATAGGGAACTAAATTTTGTGTTAATTGAAAAATAGTACTAAAGTGTTCACCTCTTGTGTTGAAAAATGATTATGCAGATGTGTTACTTGTGTAATAATTAAAGTGTCTCAGAATACCAGAATCAAATGTAACAATGTCTAGGAGGACAAACAACCATTACTGTCTTTTAATACCTTTTTAAAATTCTCAAGTTTATGTAAGGGGCATGAACTGACGAATACTGAATTTTAGCTAGTCTATGCAAGTGTTTATTTATGGAGGTTCAATGATGATCATGTAGTAAAAAACAGATTAAATTTAACTCCAGAAATCAAGAGTACCAGATTTAACCATCACCATCTCTTCTGGATAAAGCGTTATCATGCTGCATAATATTTAAAGAAAGGGGATTACCTGCGATGCTTGTCAGTAGTGTGCATCCCACATATGCATAGACTCCTTGTAGAATTGCTTCAGCTATTTGTGAGGCACCAGGAAATTCACCATCCAAAGCATTTTCAAACCTGGATAGGTTCTCCTTTCTCCCAGTCACTAATAGCACTATCCCTGTTAGGGAAATGAAACAGAGAATTGCCATCTTCACCAAAGAAATGATAGTTTGAAACCAGGACACTGTTTCCACTCCTCGAATATTCAGAAGTCCCAGGGACCACAAAATGGCCAAAGCTAGGCATTTCTTTGGTAGCTCTGGAGGGGAGCAGCCAGCATAGAAAGGCTGGATTAGAGAGCTTGCTACCAACAAGCTTTGAGCGGCTAGTCCTATGAAATAAGCAAAAAGTTTGATCCAAACATGAAGGAAAGCAGCACAGGACCCAAGAGATCTTTTGATGAGAAAATAAGGTGCTGTACTTCTAGGGAAGGTGGCACCTATCTCGGCATCACAGAGGGCACGGATCACACTCAGTATGCCACAAAGTACCCAAATGGTCAGGCAGACAGCAATGTTCCCTGAGGAGGATTTCAGTACCCCCTTAGGAGATATAAATATTCCTGCCCCTATTGTGGCACTAAATATGAAGATGTTTCCATGGAAGAACCCTATTGCCCTTGACAGTTGCATGCTTTTGCTTTTTCCTGTTTTCTCAGTCCTAAAATCTAAACATGAGGCCTCACAAGGGTTTCTTTTATAGTTTCTATTGGTTTAGTAAGCCTCTCCCAGAAAAGATATTATATAAACACTAACCCACCTCATCTTTATGCAAGTATTTTATTATTTAACTCAGTTTGTCTGAGTGTGGTGGTTATTATTTAATTTCATTTGCTTCTTAAAATGATTTACTTTTTTCCATGATGTTGTGTCCTTTTCCTAAAACCAGAGTTAAAATGACTTACATGTTACCCATTATTGTTTTAAAATCACATAGAACAGTGAAAATGTTAGTCACTTCTAATTAGGATTCTGAGGTTTCAGAAGTTTCTAGAAAGTGAAAGTTCCTTTAGAGTTACAACACTGTTACTGGGCTAATTCCTTCTCCTTGGTCCTTCAGAGCTAACCTTCCAGAGTAAACATGTGTGGAAAACACATCAGATGTATCTGGTGGACTGAGCAACTTGTAGATAACAGTATGTAATGTAGCAGCCATTGTTAATTCCTATCATTTTGTTTTGAAGTCATGTATCATTTTTGTTGTTTTGATTTTGTCTTTATTGTTGTTATTATGATATTTATCTTTAAAATAAAAATAAATAAATAATAAAATGAATAGTAAATAAAGGCCTGGTGCAGCTAGGAAATACTGGCTTAGAAGGCCCATGGACCACTCACACTGGGGTTGACATTTGGGCCCACCATGCCCATGCCCTGTGCCATGTGAAGTATTAGATCTGTTGCTACACAAACTGCTGACACCGCAGGTCATGTCTCAATGTTGTGCTTGTCCTGACCTCCAGGAGGACACAGAAACTGGTGGTATACCAAAGACCGGGTTGAATAACCCTAAGTTATTGCAGGCTGATCAGGTCCACGATCTCCCAAGTGAGTGGACGGACGAAGGCATAAATAAAAAAAGAGACAATGGAATATAATTTCAGGGCTTCCAGGAGGGACTAATTCTTTTCCAGCTTCTATATTCTCTGAATTAGCCCAAGACTTTTCTGTGTTGCCCGTTTTTATTAGGTTTTCAAATAAGGGAGGGTGAATACTGAAGAAAATGTAGGAATCTGAGCAGGAATCTGGACAGGACTTGGGAATCCTTTCAAGGACTCCTCCAAGTATTATTATGTTAATTTAGGAGAGCTATGTTATCTCCAGGAAGGCCTTCACAGCAGAGTTGAAGCCATAGTTTCCTTAAAATTAATGGAAGCAGGAGCCAGATATCCTCACCTGTAGTGATCTTCTTATCCTTGAGGAGTCACCATGCCACTGGCCAATGCAGACCTCAGCAGTGACCAGTGACTCATAGAGGTTCACTTACTATAAATTAACTGCCCATCTGCAGACAAGGTGCCTAAGACTTGAACTACTCCCAAGTAAATATGAAAAGCCAATTGGTTAATACTAAATCCTGCTCCAGCCACTTTGTAGTGGTCCCTAACAATGGTACATGATCACTGCCAGTATAACCCCTGTTTGGCTCCTGAGTGTGCACCAAACTGCCTAGTGACAACAAATCAGATGGTCCATGAACTGCTGAACCTGTGGTTTGTGTTTGGGCTCTGCCTGCACCCTGAACTACCTTAGGTCACAGAACCACGTGTTCCATGATCAGGCCAGTAGTACAGCCCACTTCTGGGTCATACACGTACCCTGAGCTGCCTGGGGACACTGGATCAGGTGGATAGTGACCTCCCAAAATGAAGTTTGCATCTGAGACCTGGGAGGAGTAGGTACACTTCACCAACTGCCAGAGGAACCCAGACTGAGCAGCCCATCATGGTGGCCACTGAGGGGAAAGACTGACCCACAGGAAAGCTAGGGATGCTCGCAACCTTTGCTGAGTCTCTCAAAGAAGTGGGAGACTGAGCTCTCGGACTCCACCATCAAAAATGACAAGACGAAGGACAAAAATACAATCTCAGAATTCCTCCCCACACAGAACAAGTCCAAGAAACATATACATAGGGGAAACTAATAAGCACACATCTGAAATTGCTGAAGTGATTGTAAAAGAAGTAAAGAAACAACTCCATTAGGCCATAGAAGACATCAGATCAGAAATAACTCTCAAGTTAAAAATGATATGGCAGGGCTGGGGATATAGCTCAGTGGAATAAGCGCTTGCCTAGCCAGCGCAGGGTCCTGAGTTCGATCCCCAGTACCGCAAAAAACAAAACAAACAAAAATGATATGGCAAAAATAATGAAAGAATTAATCAGCACATGTGAAGAAGACATATGTAAAAGAAATAGGTGGGCATAGGAAACTGTTGGAAACAGTAAAGGAAAAATATAGTTATGAAATAGAATCCATGAAACAGATTCAAATAGATATCAAGGAAAACAAAACTTCCATTGAAATTGGTAAAACTGGCTGAATGAGCCAAAGATAGAATTTCAGACCTTGAAGACAGTGTGGCATCTAATTATTAAAGGAAGGATCTCTTAAAATTAACAAGGAAACAAACAAACAAAAAAAGCAATTCAACAGCTGCAAGTTTCAGCAAAGAAAAATAATGTAACACTAATGGGAGCCCACAAACAGCAATAGGCAACACAAATAACATACTAAATATATTTGCAGAAATAATAGCAGAAAATTTCCCAAGCATGGAAAAAGAATCTGACTTATAGTTAAGTGAGGCATATAGAACTCCAACTGGTCATAACGAACATAAAGAAAAAAAACACCCAGAAATATAATAATCAAGATCCCAGATCTCTAGCAAAAGAAAAGAATATTAAAGCCCACTAGAGAAAAGCAATAGATCACCTAAAAAGGAAAGCCCATCAGAATCACAATAGACCTGTCCACACAAACCATGCAATCAGGAAGAGCATGGAGTGAGGTATTACAGGTTCTGAGACAAAACACCTTTCAACCCAGACTGATGTATCCTGCAAAACTATCCTTCAGTTTCAATGGAGAAATAAAATACTTCCATGACAAAGAAAAACTGAAGAACTTCATGAGTGTTAAAGTAACCTTACAAAATTACTAAAAGATATTCTAGACAGAGAAAAAGGAGACCACTATCAAGAACAATGGAATGGAACCTTGAAGCAGAGCAAGCATTCAAACAGATAGCAAAAATAGGAAATCAAAAGCATGTAAATAGCATGGCAAGGATAAGCCAACATATATCAGATATAACCATTAATTTAAATGGCCTCAATTTCACAGTCAAAAGAAATAGACAGACAGAGTGGATTAAGAAACAAAATCCCACAATATGCTGTATACAGGAAACACACTTTACTCAAAAGGAAATCCACAGGCTGAAAGTCAAAGGATGGAAAACAATCCTCCATGCAACAGGTTCCCATAAAAAATCAGGGGTAGCTACTATGTTTCCAGACAACTTACACTTCAAACCCAAAACAATTAAAACAAATAAAGAAGGTCACTACATACTACTTAGGGGAAAACTGCAAGAGGAAGAGATAACAATCCTAAACATGTATGCACCAAATATTGGAGCACCAAGCTATATAAGTCAAATCTTACCAGACATAAAAGACCAAATAGTCAATAACACTATTGTAATAGGGGACCTACACACTCCTTTGACGCAAAGAGACAGGTAAACTAGACAAAAAATCAGCAAAGAAATAACAGTCCTTAAACAAATCTATGAACAAATGGACTGAGTAGATGTAAACAGAGTGTTCCACCCCACAACATCAGAATACACATTTTTCTCAGCTGCACATGAACCTTTCTCTAAAATAGACCATATTCTAGACCACAGATCATACCTACCTAAATGAAAAAGCATTGAAATTATCCCATGCATATTATCTGACCACAATGCAATTGGAAATTGGAAAATAATGACAAAAGGAATTTGAAAAACTCCATAAACACTTGGAAATTAGACAACAACCTGAACAACCAATGGGTCACAGAAGAAATTAAAGAAGAAATTAAAAAATACCTACAAGCAAATGAAAATGCAAATACAACCTACCTGAATCTATGGGATGCAATGAAAGCAGTTCTCAGAGGGAAATTTATAGCAGTGAATTTACACAAAAGGAAAACACAGAGAGAAAAAATAAACAGCCTAATGCTGCACATCAAACTTTTAGGACAAGAAGAACAAGTCAAGCTCAAAGCCCAAAGAAGGGAGGAGATTATAAAGATCAAGGCAGAAATTAATGCAATTCAGATGAAGAAAACACTACAAGAAATAAATGAATCAAAGGGTTGGTTCTTTGAAAGAATAAATAAAATTGATAAACCCCTATCCAATCTTATCAAAAAAAGAAAGAAAAAAACTCAAATTCATGCAATAAGGAATGAAAAGAATGAAATCTATGCAGATTCTATAGAAATTCAAAAGATCATTAATACCTTCTTTGAAAATCTTTACTCCCATAGCATAGAAAACTCAGAAGAAATGGACAGATTCCTAGATGCATATGAATTACCAAAGTTGAATCAGGAAGATATAAAAGTCCTGAATAACCCAATATCAATTAATGAGATAGAAATGAAATTACACACTAACTGACAAAGAAGAGCAGACCCTGATGGAGTCACAGCAGAATTCTACAACATATTCAGAGAAGAATTAATGCTAACACACCTAAAACTCTCCAGCGAAATTGAAAAGGAAGAAATTCTCCCTAACTCATTTCTGGAGGCAAGTATTATGCTGATATGAAAACCAGAGAAAGACCCAACCAAGAAAGAGAATTATAGACCAATTTCTTTAATGAATATAGATGCAAAGACACTCAATAAAATGCTAGGAAATAGAATGCAGGAAATCATCAAGAAAATTATACACCAGGATCAGGTTGGATTCATTCCAGGAATGCAGGGATGGTTCAATATTTGCAAATCAATTGATTTTACACACCATATCAATAGAGCTAAAGAAAAAACCACATGATCACCTCAATAGATGTGGAAAATCTTTTGACAAATTCCAACGTGCATTCATGTTAAAAACCCTAGAGAAAATAGAAATAGATGGCATTTACTTCAATCTAATCAAGCCATTTATGACAAACCGACAGCCAACATCATATCAAATGAACAAAAACTAAAAGCTTTTACTTTAAAATCAGGGACAAGACAAGGGTGTCCACTGTCACCATTCTGATTCAACATAGTTCTGGAAGCACTAGCCAGAGCAATCAGACAAGAGAGTGAAATAAAAGGAATAAGGATAGGAAAGGAAGAAGTCAAACTATCACTATTTGCAGATGACATGATACTATACATGGAGGACCCCAAAAACTCCACAAGAAGACTCCTGGAATTAACTGAAAAATTCAGCAGTGTAGCTGGATACAAACTCAACACCCAAAAATCAATAGCATTCCTCGACACAAACAGACTGAGAGAGAAATTAAGGAAACCATACCTTTCACAATAGCATTGAAGAAATTGATATATTTAGGAATCAATCTAACGAAAGAAATAAAAGATCTTTTCAATGAAAACTACAGTACTCTGAAAAAAATGATCAAAGAGGATTTCAATAAATGAAAAACATTTCCTGCTCATTGATAGGAAGAACCAACATTGTGAAAATGGCCGTACTACCAAAATTTTTGTACAGATTCAATACAAGTCCCTTTAAACTACCCTTAGCATACCTCACAGATCTAGAGAAAACAATCCTGAAATTCATCTGGAACCAGAAGAGACCCAGAATAGCAAAAGCAATCCTTGGCAAGAAAGACAAGCCAGGTGGAATCACAATCCCCGACCTGAATTTATACTACAAAGCTACTGTAACAATATCAACCTGGTAGTGGCTAAAAAACATACCTGAGGATCAGTGGAACAGATTGGAAGATGCAGCAACAACCAGAAACACACTCAGCCAACTAAATTTTGACAAAGGGACCAAACAAGCTCACTGCAATAAAGACAGCCTCTTTTTTTGCTTTTATTTTTCAAAAGTATATAAAAAAAACAAACAAATAAAAACAACAGCAACAACACAACAAAAAAGGAAAACATTAACAAAAAGACGCGAAGAAGCAGAAGAGCAGTACAATCAAAATTGAATTACAGACACAGCGACAGGGAATCACCAATGGTTGCTGCACCACACATTGATATCTTCAAAGTGCATGTTTTTGAAATCACATATAGACATACAATCTTGATCAAACAGTCATGAACTGTTCCTTACCATAGTGGGACACAGGTCAACAGTGGCACCAGATTAACCATCCTGCATATACACACATAGATACATATCTGACCCTTTCTCCCCTTTTCTCCTCCCCTCATTTCACCTGCTCCCTGCCTTTGAGCAGATTCCCTTTACACCCCCCAATCCACATTCCCATCTTCAGATTCCTACACCAGTGATATAATGCACTGTCTGCACATGAACCTCTGATTTATTTCATTTATGAGTATGGTGTTCAATTGTGACCATTTGCCTACAAAGGCCTCAAATCTTTAATAAACGTTGCTGGAAATATTGGCTTGCCACTTCCTGAAGACTGAAAATAGACCCAAGTCTATCACCATGCACCAAACTCAAGTCAAAATGGATCACAGATCTCAACATTAAAACAGAAACACTAAATCTATTGGAAGAGAAGGTAGGTATAAATCTTGAAGACATAGGAGTATGCAGAGAGTTCATGAACAAAAATCAAACTGCAAGGAAAACACTTCATAGAATCAACAACTGGCATCTCATCTTACTGAAAAGATTTTGCACATCTAAAGAAATCACAAGCAAACTAAATAGAGAACCGACAAATTGGGAAAAATTCCTAGCTAGCTCCCCCTCAGACAATGGTCTTCTATGTAGAACATAAAAAGAATTTAGAAACACCAGCCTCCCCAAATTCAAAGACTCAATGCTAAAATGGGCATCTGAAATGAATACAGTCTTCTCAGATAAAGAAATACAAATTGCAAATAAATATATGAGAAAATCTTCAATATCGTTAGTCATTTGAGAAATGCAAATTGAAACAATGATGAGATTTAATCTCATCTCAGTAAGATCGGCTAGAATTAAGACATCAACCAATAACAAATGCTGTTGAGGCTGTGGACAAATAGAAACTCTTCTGCACTGCTTGTGGGAAATCAAACTGGTGAAATCAGCATGGAGATTCCTCAGCAAACTAGGTCTAGAGTTCCCATTCAACCCAGCTATTCCCCTTGTGTGTATTTTCCCAGAAGATCTAAAAACATCATATCACAGTGATATATGTGCACTCATGTTTATAGCAGCCCAATTTATAATAGCTAAATGGTGGAAGCAACCCAAATGTCCAACCACTGAGAACTGGATAAAATCTGTGGCTTTTTTATATCATGGAACATTACTCAGCTATAAAGAAAGACAAACTTGAAGCTTTCATAGGTAAATGGTCAAAATTAGAGACCATACTCATGAATGAAATAAATCAGATGTGCATGTATGAGCAATGTATTGTATCACTAGTATAAGAACCTCAAAGTGTGAATATAAATTCGGAGGCATGAAAAGAATCTGCTCAAAAGTAAAGAGAAAATGGGATGAGGGGAAAGAGAAACAGAAGAAAGGGATAATTATGTATGTATGTATGTATGTATGTATGTACAGGATAGCTAACATGGTTGTACTACTGACTTATGTCACTTTCTTGTAAGGAACAGTTAATGATTAGTGGTTTGATCAATCTTGCATATCTACATTTGCTTTCCTGAGTATGCACTTTGAAGTTATCAATATGTAATACAGCAACCATTGTTAGTTCCCTGTCACCTTGTCTGTAATTCAGTTTTGATTTACTATTCTTGTGCTACTTTGTAAGTGGCTTTCTGTTTGTTAATATGTTTTCATTCTTTTATTTTTAAAATAAAAAAAATAACAAATGCTGTCGAGGCTGTGGAAAAGAAGAACTCTTCTCACCTCTTGGTGGGTATGTGGGCTGGTGAAACCACTGTGGATATCAGTTTGGAGATTCATCAGCATACTAGGTCTAGAGGCCCCAGTCAACCTAGTTATTTCCCTTTTGGGTATTTTTCCTGAAGAACTTAAAACATAATATCACAGCAACACATGTGCATGCATGTTTATCGCCGTGCAATTTGTAAGACCTAAATTTTGGAAGCAACCCAAATGTCCATCCACTGAAGAATGGAGCAAAATGTTGTGGTACTTTTATATAATGGAATATTACTCAGCTATAGATAAAGATAAACTTGAGGTAATTATAGCTAAATGGTCCCAACTAGAGACCTTACTCACGATTGAAATAAATTAGATCCACATATGCAAACAATGTGTTGTCTCACTAGTGTAAGAACCTGAAAGAGTAAATAAAACTTAAGCGGTATGATATACACTGTGAAATGAAAAGAAGCTGCTCCGAAATAAATAGTAGCTGCAATAAGGAAAGAGAGAAAAGAAATAAGGGGAAAATTATGTGTATATGTATATGCAGGATAGCTAACATACTTGTACTACTGACTTCTATTGCTTTATTGAAAGGAAGTTAATGATTAATTATCTGATCAATCGCACATGTCTATATTTATTTTCCTGAGTATCCACTTTGAAGTTATCAATATGTAATACAACTACCCTTATTAATTTCCTATCAAATTGTCTGAAATTCAATATTGCTTGTATTGTTCTTGTGTTATTTTCTAAATGTATCTATGTTTGTTAATATGTTTTCATTTTTTTATTTTTAGAATTAAAAAAATAAATTGAAAACAAATAAAAACACATCACATTTATTAATGAACTGGATCTTTGAGATGATGAAGGAGGTATTGCATCTGTAAGAAAAGACTTTCTTAGGGAACATAGGTATGGGGAAGGACTTGTACAGGGAAGAAAAAGATTTGATGGGCAATGGGCAGGAAGGCTGCTTTCTGAGCAGGCTGTCTATATCCTATGAGGTCCCTGATAGGGACCTGGCACATCCAGTGGGACATGATGATATCCTATGACATCCTGGCAGTGGTTCCAGTATCCTTCAGTTAAACATGACTTCTCTACAATTCAAGTATCACAGGAATTTACATTCTTTGGTTTAGTTGTCACCCACATCTAAAGAATAAGAAATGTTATTAGAAATTCTGATGTTATCTGAGAGTCGCCAAGTGTTCTTCTTTCTGTGAATCTAAACTCAGATTTTTTAAGCTGGATCATCATAATCACTAACATGTAGTTTTTCTTATACTTTGGAATACTGGGCCAAGTGTGGGGATAAATTTGCTAGGGACAGTTACCAAAAGAATAACCAATATTACTACACTGTTACTAGCTCAGTGTGAAGTATGACTGTATGGATTTGTACCAAGTGATCATATTGATGTTTATTAGGCAAAATGTATACTTTTCACTGAAGTAGACAATTTTAATTTTACATTGCCATTCAGTCGACATGATTTTTAGGACATGATGTTTTTTGAATTACACATTTTCTCATACTTGAAAGTGTGATAATTATTTTATTTTATTTTTTTGTTTTTTGAGAGAGAGTTTCCCTAATGCAGTTCAGGCTGGCCTTGAACTCACTTTGTAGCCCAGGCTGGCTCCAAATTACAGTGATCCTTTTGCTTCAGCATTCTGAGTGCTGGGATTACAGGTGTGTGCTATCACAGCCTGCAATAATTTTGTTACACAGGACCTTTTGCATGATAATGAATGAGGTTTTAGTTCATATTAATAAGTAACTTCTTTGTCATTTCACTTTCACTGATATTTGTATGTTGACCAAGAGATCACATACAAGTTGTTTAGGGCTAAATGTATGTAGGCCAATATTTTTTCCCAATTTCTATAAATCTATAGACTTTGTCCCCAGCTTTGTGTGAAGATTCATTAATGGATAAATTTATTAATTCTAAAAGACATAAGATGCAGAAAAATAAACTATATTTAGCTGTTTTTGTGGTGTGCCCATTACAGAATGGTTTATAAATGAGCCAAGTTGGATTTGATCCTTCCCCCTTGTGATAGGTATTGTGAAGTCAAGTTAAATGCCTAGCTGATTGGTTTAGAATGGTTCTGGGTATGTCTGCATGATAGACTTACTGAAGAAGGAAGAGGCACTCTAGGTTTGGGTGACCCCAACTAATAGGCTTTTATCCTGGATCAAATAAAATGAGAAAGAAGAAGGAAGTCTCACTGATGTTTCTTTTCAGAATCACCTGTCTTCACGCTTGTTCTTGCAGGTCTATCTCCAGGCTTCAAGTGTAGATATTTCAACCTTCCAGTGCACTGTTTAGCCCTCCAAAACAGACCCTTCTTCCTGATACTGCATAGCATGACACTCTGGAGTGACTTCCTGGTATTCCACCTTAGATTGGATCACCTGATTTTCTAGAGTGCGTGTATCACTTTTGCATTCTTCTGTACCTGGAACTCCGGGTGGCTGTTGTAAACCTATCATCTATCTATCTATCTATCTATCTATCTATCTATCTATCTACATTTACTCTCCCTAAGTTGTTTATTTCGCTGTAGGTTGAGACTTATTGGCTCAAAAGTAATAGCACCAAACCCAAATATTAATAGATACATTTGCTTTAAACATAGCCTAAGTAAACAGATTAAGCAGAATTTTAACGATTTAGTTAGAGCCAGTGTGTTTTATATACCCTAGAAAATTGTGCTCAATCTACTGGGTATACAGAAGGTATACAGAAACTACTGCTACACTTGTGAGCTGTGTGACTCAGAGGATCCCTGAAGTGCTGCTGCATCACAGCACCTAGATGCAGAACCCTTTATGGACTCTCCTCATCCCAGGCATTCCATTAACCTTCCTGCTCTCGGAATGGTGGCCCTGCTGTTGCCTTTAGGTAGTGTCATACTCTGAGTACTTTTGCATGCAAATAAGGGGAAGCACAGTTCCAGTACAGTTCCTTTCCTGCTTAGACTTGTCACTTACCTACATTTCCCATGTTAAGCCCCTCAAGTCCCTTCAACCACCTGAGGTACAGCAGATATTTATTGTCCTCCACTATCTGAAGGACCATCCTAAAGACTCTTTGTTAAAGTCAGGACAGATAAACTACTTTTATATCTTAATCAAGGGAGAGATAAGTAATCACACAAATACCCAGGTATATTTTATGTAGCGAATGGTGGTGGATGTTGAGTGTGGTGGATTTAGTCAGGGAGGTTGTAGTATTATAGTTCCCAGATAACTGTTGCCCAACCACAGGAACAGTTGAGAAGAATTTAATCTTAATATCATTTGAAGGATCACATCCACAGGAAATGAGTGTTTCCTGTTGGTTGTTTCATTTATAGATTTCTTATCAAAAAATATTCTTACAGGCAATTCTCTTGGTATCTCGTGTATTTTTTCTTTTAACTTGTAATTTTGTACCAAGGCTGTGCACAAGCATGATCACTAGACATTCATCTTGGCAGATGTCGGGGCCCTGGCTTATAATAAGTGCTAATATTAGAGATTTGAGACTGTGTGTTTTAATATGTTTTGACAATAGAGACTACTGACTTTGCTGATGGATTTCATGTGTGTTTGTGAGAAGAAAACAGGCATAAGTGTGAAAAAATGTCTGAGGGCCTGGGACCTCAGAGTAGGGCTGGTACCTTCCAAGTTTCTGTTGTTCTAACATGACATAGTTATTCACCTATTGACTTAATCATAGCCTCCTTGGTAATCTCAGTGTTTTGCCATTGAGTTCAAAGTTGAATGAAACATTCATTAAAGTTTTGGAATTGCTGTTTCTAGCAGGGAATTTCAAATTGCACCACATTTTCATGAATTCATATTTTCAGATTTGAAATTTTTTTATCTGATGGTGTGAAATTATACCTCCTTCTTATTTTATTCTTCATCTCTCTTGTAGCTAGTCATAGAAAATTCATTAGAGATTGCTAGTGGCTGAGTGGGAGGCAGATGATGTGTGTGCTTTTTAGCAACTTTAGAACTTGGAGAATGGAACTATTTTGTAGTAGGCGGTGTTAATGGAGTAAACTGTGAAACATATTTATTGTTATAGAATCATATACAGAAAAGTTTGCAAATATAATACACCTGTTTTTGTTATTTATTAACGTGACTTATATTTACCACCATTTTGAAAATTAATGGTACATCAAAGACACTGTATGCTTTAAATGACTATATCATGTGATATATGACTTATGTATCTGTAGAATATTTAAGATCTACAATATGAAGTAGCTGTTACATTACTATTAACTACAGCCCCCACGCTGTATATTAGGACTCAAATCTTATTCACATTATAACCACAGATTTGTTCTCTTCAATTAGCATCTTTCCATTTCCTTTGCCCCCTCCAGCCTCTGAATACCAGTGTCATATACACGTCTACGAAATTGCTTGTCTACTTTCAATGATGTTAATCTATCCAGCAGCCATAGCTTCATAGGCTGCACAGAAATTTATTTCCTGGGCAAATGCAAGTTTTTCAAAACTTTCTGTTTCACTTGTACTTCAACTTCCCTGTAAATACGGTTAAACTGCCATCAGTACCATTCCCACAACTTAGTACTGTCTGTCTTAAAATATCCTGTACCAGCAGAGGCAGTCTGTCTTCTTTAGGTTTCCATCTTGTCCAAACTCTCAGCACATCTACAAACATGAGATAAGTTCATTTCCAGAATGGAACATGAATGACCTCCACACCAGTTCTCAATACAGTCTTCATTCTGGTTAGTAACATCAAGGCCACAGGTATTACTTTAAGCTGTCTCATTAGCTTTCCAGTTATCTAAGCTCACAGTAGAGCTATCCTTGAAAATTCTTTTATGGTTTAGATCTAAATTGTCCTCTCAAAACCTTATGCATTCAAAGGTGAGTACTTTGGAGATGGATCAGATTACAACGCAGCTTGGTAAGGATTGTAATGGTTAAGGATTGAGTTTCAACTTGATTGGCCTTGGAACCTACCACCAGGGATTCACGAATCACATGTCCAAGTGTGTTTGGGTGTATCCTAGGGTCTTGGCATTGGGTCCTATGGTCTGGTCCCTTACCCTGTCCACTGTGGCACTCTCCCCTGCTCTGCTCACAGCCTGCCACAAAATGAGCAGATTTGCCCATCTGTATCCTTCTACCATGATATCTCATTTTAGAACTAGCTGATTGTGGACTCAAACTATGAGCAAATAAACCTCTTCCCCATGTGTGTGTTTCTGGTACTGGGTGCCTGCAATTAAATTATAACTAATACAGTGCTGTACCCCTCAGTATCTTTTGATTAGTACATGAATATATTCTGGCTCAATGTGCTATGAGAGGGTGGGGTCTTGGTAGAAGAGCTAGGTCACCTATGTTGTGACCTAGAAGGATGCAATTTATCTCTGCTTGTTTGTGTGTCTGTCTCTGTTTCTGTTTCTGTCCCTTTCTCTCTCATCGTATTCTACACTTGAATAGCTATTGTTTGCTACACAGTTGTACCAAGGCACCATTCTGTGTTGGAGCTAGCAAACCATGAAGTATGAGATAATGAACCAAAAAAATCTTGTCCTTCTTACAAAAGTTAGTGGTGGGAATTTTGCCACAGAGATGGAAAATTACTATTAGCAAATTGTTACTTTGATGGGCCATTGTTGTTACTCTGTATAACCATGTGTTGCAGCAGTATTTGAAGCTCTTTTGTGGTAAACATTTTTAAAGTTTTGGAGATGAGACCAAGAGAAGACTTAGAATGCTATAAGAAGACCTTTATGATACTGGACCATGCTTAGAATTCCAGAATGCTAATGAGACTGGACAGTAATGGACAGACTAATGGGTTTTCAGTAGAAAATGAACACTCTTGAAAACTAGACAAGAGGCCATGCATATTTTCATTTGGCAGATAATTTGTCTACACTTTGCATATGCCCTAAAGTTTTGTATGAGATTGAATACAAAAGTAGCAAACTAATCTAAAAGGAATTTCCAGGGAAGCCTCAGTTTTGTGCTGTGGCAGGGGAACATCTGAGTGCTTTTAACCAGACATAATGTGAAAATCAGAATTAAAAGAGCAGAGCTAAACAAGTGCAAATTGTGTTACCTGAGCCAGTTTATTTGTGCCATTTTATAAGGGAGTATTTTAAGGCATCCCATGTATAAGTATTCCTTGATTCTCACAGGACACTCTGGAATTTGACTACTGAGTAATGCTGGAACTGTTGAAATTCTGACACTCTCTCCAGAAAATCTCAATATGTTTGGTATAATGAGAGGTACATAAGAATTTTAGATGTGAAGTTAGAATGTAACTGTTCAAATCTAAGGTGTCCTCTAAATGTCTCATATGTACATAAGTGGAACTTAGGGAAGGTATTATGAATGTGCAGTTCTCAGCGCATTTGTCCATTGATGAGTTTAGAGGAGAAGGTGCTATTTACATGCTGGGGCCTTTTTAGAGGAGGTGAGTCACTGAGTCTGTGGACCAGAATGATGTGTTTTTCTCTTCACATCCTCTCTTTTCTTGCTTTACTTCCTGGATTTGATGTTCTGATGAGAGTTCTACTGCATACCTTTCTACTATACTTTTTCTTCCATTGAAGCTGTCAATCCTAGATGGAATACACTCAGTGAAAAGCCAAGGTAAACCTCTTCTCATTTAAATTAGTGAGGTTGAGTTTTTGTTTCAGCGATGGGAAAATGGCTAATAGACTCTGCAATATGTTCAGTTGTTTTCTTCTCCAAGTTTTGCTAAGTTCTTCCATTCCCCAAATCTAAGTTGCAAACCTACTTGAGTTTACAGGGACTATTCTAGATCCAAATTATAGCACAAGTGCTTTTCACTGATTGCATTTGGAATTTGGAGCTGCTGTCTCCTTAGGTATTAAAAAATGTATATACATGAGTGTGTGACTTTTTTCTATATATTTTGCAGATTTGCAGGGTCTATTCAATTTATTTTCAAAATTTAATGCCTTTCATTTTCACAAATATTCATTTATAATCCATACTTTTCTATAGAAATACAATTTTCTTGATCTTTTCTAGGTCACATATGAGATAATAATTGTAAATAACAAGTGATTTTCTCGGAACAAACCAAACCTTGATTATGGTGAACATGGAGCCAGTAGTAGAGATCTCCACTTAAAACAAAGACAGCTTGGTAAATATGCTCCATTTGAGGAGATTGAATGATTGACATAAAATTAGGCAGAAGCTAGAGGTGCAAATATCATTGCAGCCTAACTTGAAAGAACAAAGAAAACCAGGTGATTTTTTCTAACAAGTTTTTACAGACCTAGGATTTTGGGAGAGATAACAAAGGGGAGGTAATTACATATGTATTTTCAAATAGGTTTAGATGGATATTCTTATGGATAGTATTAGTTTTATGTAATGGAAAAAGAGGGTAATGCACATTAAACATACACTAAAATTTTTAAATAAATTATTACTTTTCTTATTAAATTGCATCATTTAACTACTAAAATTAGTGAAAATTTGAGCTTTTAGTAGTGAAAAGATATATTCTTGTGTGCTGTGTAATACATAAATAATTTTATTATTTGATCTTTATAATTGGAAACATACTCAGTTTTTCTATTTTGGAAACCAAACTACTGTTTCTGTGTCATATATCTTTTAATTAATACATATAACTTTGTCCTAGAGCAACTGCATCGCTTGCAAAAGGAGAAACACTGGATTCTGAAAAATCTTCATTGAACTTCAAAGATCAGTATATGGAAATTTATATCTCCAAGAAATAATTATTCAGTTTCATCCTAATTGACCTTGGTATGCTTGATGGGACAGATCAGAAATAGCTCCTTTAGGGTGGCTTGCTATCATTGTACAGCTGTACAATCTTACTTTTCCTGATCTGAATTTCACTTGGAAAATGGTGTCTTGGAAAATGTTGATCTTTAAGTATGTTTGAGAATTGCATTCATTACATTGCAGTAGACCTTGTTGAACAAAGTGATATCCAGTGATGAACTTTTTATATGTATTTGTAGACAGTTCTTACTCTGCTATGAGGCTGATAATATCCTCTATGGAAGGACTGATTGATTTGTCTGAACTGCCTAGAAGCAAAACTGAGACATAGCAGCTACTCACTGAATGTTTGTTTAATAAATGAATATCTCAAGCAAAAGTCATCTTCATTCATACGTTTCACAGTGCTCGTAGGTAAGTAAGAACCTATCTGTGGGGAAAAAGAGATGAGGATGACACAGGTTCATGTTTCTTAAAATACTACTAGCAGGCCTCTGGGTATAAGGGGGTGTCCATAAATACAAAACCTGAGAAGGTTTCAGTGACTAAAGCTCTATAATTGATAATTCTTATTTACATTCATACCACATCTATAAGCAAGAAGTGTCTGAAACGATGACTATAGTTGATTACATTTATAACCTCATTAGGAAAGAAACACATTCTGTAACTTCCTTAATTTGTATTATATCATGTTATAATTTACTTCATACAAAGACAAGTGAAAATAAGAAGGATATATGAGGGAGATAAATACACACACAAAAAAACGTAAAAATGTGGTTTACACAAATTCTTGCCAGCAAGCTTTATAACAATTCTCCAAGGAGAAAACCACAATTAATATGCAGTTCAGCAGTTTCGGAGCAGCCTCAGTATTTCTGATATCAGGATCACAGACCATCTCACTGATGTGTTCTTGACAAAATAATACATTCTTTGCTACAGTACATATTAGGAAAATTTAGATTCTTCTATCAGAATGCTAGTTTTCAATTCCAGGTCAGCTAGATTAATCTATCTGAGCCTTGGGATTCTGTTGAGCAGAGCCCAGTTATTTCAAGAATGCAGGCCCCCCTTTGTCCTGCCCTTCCTCACACCTTGACCTCACTCACTATTCATGCACTTGTCACAGTAGTCTTTTCAATGAAGAATCTGCTGTTATTTCTCCTGCATACGAAGTCTTTGTTCTTTCACAACACACACGTGTGTCCATAAAGTGGTGCAAGCAGCAGCTACCATGTACTGCAGGGTTCCCACGCTGCTGTCCACAGAGTGGTAGCAAGTGGTCAGCACAGCAGAAGGGGAACAGTGTAGCACAGAGCAAAGCCTCTTCTGTATTTACTGACCTTCCCTTTGCTCACATTACCCCCTGAGTGCCATCTCCTTTCAGATCAGAAGGGGAATTATATTTCACAGGAGCATGAATTCTACTGTGAAGCACATTTGTGAGGATCTAGGTTGTGTGCCTCTTGTGAAAATCTAATGCCTGAAGATCTGCAATGGACCTGAGAAGGTGATGTTAGTGCTGGGGGGCAACTGCAAATGAAGGTTAATATTAGCAGAGAGGTTCGACTGCACAGAGACCACATTAAAAATGAACTTACAGAGCCCTATCAATACTCCATTATTGACTGGCAAATTACAATTAAGTTGCATCTAATGAAAGCCTTTACAATAGCAAGTATGTTAACGTGATCATACAGTTGCTGGAATGAAGGTCAGCACTGGCACTGATGTCAGATTATAGGGAGTTGTATCATGATATTGTTGTATATTATAATATACTACTAATGCAAAGAAATTATAATAAATATAACGTGCTTGAATATGTGAAAACATCAACCTTCTGCCTCCAATCTGTCATAAATTTTTTTTCTAGAAAACTGGTTCCTGATTCCAAAAATGTTGTGAACCGTTCATTTAGCTGTCCTCTGTGCACTTCTCTCTGTGTTGGTGCATGGGATGTTTCCCTCTAGTAAAGCAGTTATTTTTAGTAGTATGCTGCAATGGCCTTCACTATGGCTCTGTGGAATACTACTTACTTAACAGCATGAGGCCTGCAGATCAACCCTCAGTTCTATACACACAAGATACCATAGAAAAAACTCTTTCTTCTTATCACAGAAAAACAAATTCCTAAAGTTCTGTTACATAATTCATACAGCACAGTGATTTAAATTTGATAGTTAAAGTACCCAATTTCATTATGGGCCTTAATTTCTTATACAAAGGAAATATTTTCTCACTTAAATCTTACTGCAAACTCCTGAAATTCATAAAAGCAATACCTATCTTCCTTGTCAAAATACAAAATTTCAACATTTACACTCAAAATTTATATAAAGGAATGAGGTAAAAAATGCTTCATAGCAGAAGATTAGGAAATGCGGGCCCAGATCAGATGTTTTATAAAAAGTGCCAGCAATTGTTTAGAACATTCATATACCTTCAACACATTTTATTTATAGAGGGATAGTACTAAATTAATGCTAACATTTCAATTTTGATTTACTTTGTAAGGTCTTAGTAGATCTGGATTCTGGTAACTTAATTTAAGTAAAGCAATCATTTTTAGCCCACTAAACTCCATGAAGGTAAAATTAATAAATTGTTCAAATTTGATGGTATAACAGGAATAGAAGTGAAAATGATTAACTGGACCACAGCTGCAGCTGGAGAGAGGCGCTCATTAAGCACAGAGTAGATCAGAGGCACTTGTCCTTCTTGGCTTGCAGCACAGAGAATCCTTGATCCAGAAAGTATTCCACAAGAACTGGTGTCAAGTATTAAAACTGAAATCCCCAATGAAATGACCCATTGCATGGGAGTACTCTGTCCATCCATGTGACAGCAATAGAATCTATAAACATTAAACAAAATTCAAAGGTCATAGTGACTTTGGCATTTTTGTGAATTCATAGAACAATTCTTCATGCTTCCTGCATCTGTCCCTTTTGTGATGTCAGTTAACTTCTACTTACAAGGAGGAAGTCTCCTCAACTCCTTGAATCAGTTGTAGCCTCCTTTAAGATTTAACTAAAAAATGGAAATTGTGAACTGTGAATTTTCAGTCATTTCATGAGAGGTATTGCAGCTTCTGATTGGTGTCTTGATAGTAACCCTGTCTAGCTAACAAATTAACAAGCAAAACCTAGGTTATCACAGATCAGAGCGCATGCAAGCCATAGTATCTCTGGAGATTATGGAAATGCATAAAAGAGTTCACGCTTTTAGAAACAATATTGGCCTAGAGCTTGTACTGCCTTGTTCAATCTGGTATGACACATCTTTTAAAGCAGCACTCATAGGGTACTCTCAGCTAATGCCTTTGTGTGGCAGAGAAACATGGTAACTGATTTACCAGATGGCAGTGATGACTAAAAGGCTCTTTGTACCCTTGCTGGAACTCTCCTTTATTCTGTGAGCTCTCTGAGAGGTTTTTATCCCTCCTCCCATTCCTATTGCTTCTACTTTGGCCCAAACTTGCATTATTGTCCCAGTTCTCTACTGGTTTCCTGCCTGGTTGACTTAACACAAGGCCTTGCCTTAATAAAATTCTTGCATATGTAACCTTGTTGTGGAATTTGCATCTGAAAAACTTCAAATATTATCCTCCTGGGACACCGAAGAGCATGGCAAGCCTCATGGTAAACACTTTCCAATAATGCAGGCATTTGCAGACCAGAAATGATCACAGTATGTTCACCTGATCCTATCAGAAAATGAGAACCTCTGGAA
Source organism: Dinomys branickii (assembly GCA_004027595.1). Classification (NCBI taxonomy): domain Eukaryota; kingdom Metazoa; phylum Chordata; class Mammalia; order Rodentia; family Dinomyidae; genus Dinomys; species Dinomys branickii. The sequence goes on from PVLD010004090.1 coordinate 28,939, forward strand.
TTCTGCTCCAAAATGTTTGCTTTAAGTAAATACATGTGTGGAAATTTGCTAGAAAACAGTGAATAATTGATATTGCCGACTGCACTATTATCAAATAAAAGTAAGAGTGGGAGCATTTTCCATGGGGATGGATATTGTTTTTAACTAAATGAAATAACACATTAAAATAGTAGCATATGATGCATATCCATCAAGCAAGCTGCAGAATGATTGAAAATTACTGTGCAGTAGTTACATTTCAAGTGGAGACAATTGTGTGATATAATTGTGTTGTCCTATTAGTTATGATATCATAGTATTTGTCTTGGTTACTTTTCTCTTGTTGCTGAGATAAAATACCCAATGCCCAGAATGAAGGAAGGAAAGGTTTATTTAGCTTACAGTTTATGGAGGTTTCAGTCCATACTTGGCTGGTTCTGAGGCAGAGTGGCACATGGCAGAGGGCAAACTGTTCAGGGCAGCAGAGCACAGCAAAAACAACCAGAGCAAAAGTGGGGAATGGCTGCAAGCAGCCTCTTCTCTTCCATTATATTGTAAACAAGTTACCCCCACCCAGGGGGCGTGTACCTATCACACAATCTCCATGCCCTCCTCTTCCACAATCTCAGGATGTATACAAAGTAAGCACCTTAGCTTCCTCCTGAGTCACTCAGCTAAACCTCTAGACTCCCCAAGTTGACACAATGTATCAGTCATAACAGTATTCCAATGAGCACTGCATGAACTAACAAATGAATTATTTGACGTCAATTTTCAATACCTACTGCTTAATTGAATGTTTATATTTGTAATATTAAGTGTTATCATTTCTTCTGGAGGCAACGTATGTTCTCAAATTGGAAGAAGTTTTAAATTGTTAGCACTTTCTGAAAGATCATTTCCATGATAGTCTAAATTTTGTGGGTATGTTTCATTTTACGGTTTTAAAATGCATTTATCCGACTCATGTTTATGTGGAATGAGGCCATTGGGCTCTAAAGATACTGCACTTGGAATCAGTCTTACTGTCAACATGAGGCAGCCATTTATATGTGGTTGCAGACATTCGGGGTTATCATGGAGGATGCAGTGAGCACAGTGCCATGCAGAAGCACGTGCTGGATGAGCACAGGCAACCGGGTCTGGAGAAGGCATTGGTTTAGAACCTGCTATGGCCAGCTGAGAGGTGACCATTTGGTTTGAAGGAAGGAATTGTTGCAGTGATGATGTTGTGGTTGCAGCCCCTGTGAGACAGAGAGACATTAGGAGGATAGGCAAGAAAAATGACAGCAGTGTTTAAGCAGGGAAGTGGCTTGCAAAAGTTTGTGTAGTATAAAGTTATCTGCAGAAACTAAAAGGAGGCTGGAGTGGAAGTACTCCATAAATTAAGAGGTTGTTGACATAAACCAGACAAGAATAAGGAGGATCTGGACCGAGGCACAAAGAGTGGGAATGATGATGGGCAAATACCTGAAATGCAGCGAGATAGATTTATGTAGAACTTGCCGACTGTCTGGGGATGTAGCTCAGTGGCACAAACGCCTACCTGGCAAGCACAAGTTCCTGAGCTGGATTCCAGGTACAAAAGAAAAAAAAAATTGCCAACTGGATTCCAGCTGGAGTATATGAGAAATTAGAATTTCATTCTTTTTTTTCATTAATTAAAACCCTATCCTTTAGTTGATTTCATCATTCCGGTGAGATCAAATGTTGGGAATAGGTAATGGTAACACTCATGTGTTTTCTTTTTAAACTTATAATTATCTTCTTATTTTATAATCAGTACATTTTCGTGCTAGTCTCCAGGAAACTGTTGGAAGCTACCTTGTGACTTCCTGAATCATGGAAAATTATACATATGTTCACATCTCTCTGTGTTTGTTCGTAGTCTTATTCCTCTGTGTCTATTGTTTTATCTGCTTCTCTCAGGTTGTGTTTTTGCTGGTGAATAGATGGGAATTTTTTTGCAACATTTAAAAATTTAATTGTTCTTATTACATGTATTTTCTGGATAACTGCACTTGTTTTTCTGCAGAAGTAAATATGTTTAAAACAGAAAATATTGGTAAAAGTTTTTTCTAAATTTCAATTTCTACTTTAGTGTTATAAGTTAAATTGAACTTTTTATCTTTATTCATTTATATGTATATGCTGTGATTCTGTACACAAATACATTTTTGTGTGATAAATCTTTAATGACGTCTTATGTTATTATTGAATTACTGAGAATCTATCTTACTGATGTTGTGGTGTGGTCTGTTTGCAAAGCAGATTTTAGGTCAATGATTGAGAATGTGGTTTTAAAATTAGAAGCTTGGGTTAGAGTTCTATTTTTGTTACAATTAGTATGTAACATCAAATATCATTCTTTGTGGAATTTTGTGAACTTCAGTCCTTATAAATTGTTGCACACATTCACAGACCATTATTATCAATAACCGGAAGAAGAACTAATTTTTATAATTATGTTTTCAGTTGACATTGACTCAAATCTGCCCATTTGTACAACGTACCTTTAATATCCTGAATTTCAGATTCTTCTTCTAAGAAATAAGAATGGTAGTGCCTATTTGAAACAGATACAATAAAGATAGAAATCTATGAGTACCCTAAATGATGGCACATCTGAGAAAAATAGTTAATTTCTCTGCGTGCCTTTCTTATTTGAGTCTCCCCCAACATTTTCCACCTCCTTTCTCCAGCTCATTTTCCTTCCTCCACTCTTTCTTTTCTCTCTGTTTAGTTCTTGCTATTTCATTACTCTCCGAACTTAGTATTTATCCAGTGTTGTCATTTGCACATGATACAAGAAAATTGTTTTTGCTTGGGTTTCTTGGAAAGCCAACAACATGAACACATTATATTTATACGACTAAAGCTGTATCAAACAAATCTATGGCATAATGGTGTACTTGTTTAATTTAAGTAGGTAGATTGGACTATTTCCCTCTTCATCACACACAATCATACCTGAGGAGATGATTTCCTTTGGTGTCAAAACTGTGAGGTAGGATATATTAGTCAATAAGTGTACCACAGTCACGGTAGACAAGGCAGAAATCAATGATCTGGGAATTGTCTGAGCACAGATCTTCACTTCTAAGAAACACAAAAATTAATCAAAGCATGACATATTGTTAAACTTTAAGAGTTCCTTCTAATGTAATGGAGAACAGTATTATTCCAGCGTTATTATTCTCTCATTTTTCTGGGCTGAACCTACTTGGAATCAGGACATATTTTGTTTACCAGCTTGTGTTTTCCATGATATTTCATAAAAATAAATTCTGTAAGCTTTCAATGTCCCATTAGTCTATGTTAGGGAGAGAGACATTTGATTCTTTTTTTATTTTTAAAAGTAAAAGAACAAAAACATATTAACAAACAGCCATTTACAAAGTGGCATATGAATAGTACAAGCAATACTAAATTACAGACAATGTGATAGGGAATTAATAATGGTTGTTTTATCACCACTGTGGAAATCAGTTTGGAGATTTGTTAGCAAACTAGGTCTAGAGGTCCCATTCAATCCAGCTATTCCTCTTCTGGGTATTTTCCCAGCAGATCTGAAAACATCATTATCACAGTGATATATTTGCACCCATGTTTATAGCAGCACAATTTGTAGTAACTAAATCGTGGAAGCAACCCAAGTGTCTATCTACTGAGGATTGGATAAAAAATACTGTGGCATTTTAATATAATGGAATATTACTGTTATAAGGAAAAATAAACTCGAGGCTTTCATAGATCAATGATCACAACTAGAGACCATACTCATATGTGAAATAAACCAGACTGCATGTGTAAGAGACATTTGATTCATATACTGATGTGGAGGTAGAACTTACATCAGGGCAGCTGCTTTTCTGTCACTGAATACTCCTTAGAATATTGTCAGATGTGCTACTGAGATGAATGCATTGATACTTCTAAAAGCCACTATAAATCTCTATTGCAGAACTTAATGTAAAGAATGTGCAATGGTGCTTGGGCATCAGTGTTGCCCTTTTAACATAAGCGTCAGGACACAAACCGTCTATGTGGCCTACACTTGGTCCAGCATATGACTCATCAGAACCATACTGTGTGAAAGTTCTATCTGATGTATCTTGACACAGAAGAATCCAAATCTCTATGCTTATTGTTGTAGTTTTCTATGTGAAGTATATGTAATGTAGTTTATGACAGCTAACTTCATCTAATACAGTGATCCTCTGCATCCTGTCCTCTTTCTACTCACGGGATTGATCTATCCTGAATTAAAGATGATCATATAATGTTACAGCTTTCTGATCCAATGCTGCAAAGTCAAAAGAAAATTTCTGGATCAGCAGACGCTCATCTGACACATAGTTTTCTCAACATCTTTGTAGAGGGATATCTTTTATCATTCACCTTTGAAAGAGAACATGTTATCAAATCAGATATTTTTATGTTTATGCTGTTTTATTAGTACACATTTACCATATACAGAGAGTACATTAACTGAGTGAAATTGGTACATTTATGTACCATATTTCAAATCCCTTCATTTTCCCCCTACATCCAATCTGTTTTATTTTTCCATCATCAGGTTCATTTATTTACTTTATTACAACTTTATCAATTAATTATAGATTAAAAACTAAAATAATAGGTCCAACACCAAAATAATATTTGTAGTAGGTCAATTTACAACTTTGGATACTTTTCACACATGGATTATAATACCTTTTTTAATTTAGCTTTTTCATATTCACTGTCATATATATGTGTGTGTGTATATATACACATATATACATACATATAGACACACACATATATGTACACACATTTACATACATGCATAAACATATGTATGGCTTCTGTGCTGAGTCACTCCGATTAATTTTATGGTTTCAAGTGCATTCATTTTCCTAGCAATGGCTGAAGTATGTGGTTTTTATGGCAGAGTAGTACTTCATTTGTATAAGTGCCGCATTTTGTTTATCCATTAATCTATTAATAGACTGATAGGATGTTTCTAATATTTACCTCTTATGAACTAAATGGCTGTAAACATGGTTATGCAGACATCACTGTCTGTATTTAGGGAACTGTCCTTTGCTTTTTGATGAATAGACTTCACATGCCATTTGTGTTGCTTTCAGCTGTTTCACTTATTCCAATTAGTGTGAGTCTTCCTTGCACCATCTACTAGGTCTTGATTAATTTTTCATTTCCTCTTGCTGTTTTTAAAGTGTCTCGGAGCAGTTAGTCTGTAAAGGTATGAACGTCTTTTAGTTCTGAAAATCTGTCCTCACACTGGTCCTTCCTGTTGCTCATATTTTCAGATAAATTTTATTCTCTTGTTTTTCTGATCTTGGTGGAGACTTTCACACACTAACATGGGCTTGGAGAGAATGGAAGGATTATCTTCCTTTACTGAAAACACTAAACTTAGCTATGGTAGAGTTGTATTTTTAGGGAATATCAATGAAAATAGCACACAGGTATACAAGAAGAAAAAATGTCAGATTTAAATATATCTTTTAAAACTAAAAGCAAATTCCAGGGAAGTACCTCTACCTATACTATACCTGTACCTAATCTCATAGCTGTACCTGTACTTGTCCCTGTCCCTCTACCCCTACCTACACCTATAGGGGCAGTAAATTTGCTGGAACAGAGAGGAGTTAGAACTCTTGAATGCATAGGTTTAGGCATATACTTCATGAACCACACCCTGATCACATGGGAAATAATATAAAGAATCAAGAACTGAGATCCCATCCTTTTAAAACCTTTTGCTCAGGAGAAACTATCAATGCAGTGAGATAGCAACCCACGCAGTGATTAAAATTTCAGCCATTTGGGCATCAAAGCATTGAAATCTACAACAAATAAATAACTGAAAAAAAAATCACTTAAATTCAAAGATCCAATAAAAAATGGGCATCAGAGATGAATACACACTCCTCAGATGAACAAGTACAAATGGCAAATAATTATATGAAAAAGTTCAACATCACGGGTCATTGAGGAGATGGAAATCCAAACACTTCTGAGATACCATTGCACTCCAGAAAGAATGGCTAGCATCAAGAAATCAATCAATGACAAATCAGATGTGGTGTAGTAACTCCACACAGAAACTCTTCTCCACTGTTTCTGGGATTGTAGACTGACGCAACTGTTGTGGAAATCAGTGTAGAAATTGCTAAAACATTTGGAATATGAGGAAGAAATGAGAGTTTTAAATATCACATTAAAGTCACACATGTCCATCCTTCTAAAAGGTAAATAGGGTCAGAGGTTGTAAAGGAATGTTTGTTATGTGTAAGTCTCAGATGGTAACTATCATAAAGGACTCTGCTGAAATCCTAAACTTGTCCTGAATTAATGTAAACATAACTGAAGAGACTTATTATTGGAAAATCCAGATCTTCAAATGCCCACATGTGAAGAAGACCAAAATTCTACTACAGATGGACATATTGTTGGGCCACACCCTCATATCACAGAATATTCCACTAGAGTGTGGACTATAAAGGCAATGATGTACAGCTCAGTAAATGGAGTTCATGAGGCTGTCTGCCAATTCTGGGTAATTAATAACAAGCATTAAGGACACCCAGTGTTGCTGTAAGTTTTTCACCAGGCCAGAGTCCTTTGATCAGTCAGATTTATTTAGTAAAGGAGTTGGATTTTTCATGGAGTACTACTATGGATAACATGGCATTAAATAAGGTGGTGGTCCCTCATCATTCAACCGAACCCAGCCTTTTTCTTTTGATTGAAGAACTGGTGCAAGCTATGACATCTTATCATGCTGTGTTACATCTTCATAATACTTCCTCTGGTGTTCCCTTAGCTGCTAATTCCTAGGAATAATTCATATTCACTTAGAATTACAGCATTGAAACTTTCAAGTACCGTTCCAAAATTTAGAATAAGAACTTGTTATGTTGTCCATGCATGGTAGAAATGTTCTATCAGGTAGACTGTACCATGGTAACCTCTGAGTGTCTTACGTATTTTTTATAAAAACACATGGAGGAGATACAAGAACACCCAATGGAGTGGAATTAAAATATTCATTCACACAAGTTTAAAGGATTGATGCATAATGTTTGTGAGTCTCATGATTGGGAAAACATTCATTATACCTAATACATTCATTGAGATAATTGTCCTTCCCATCTCTCAGCTGTCCCCTCTAGCCTGGCTCTCAGCAATGTTCCTTGTTTAAAATCTCCTCTGTTGGATAAGTGGATGAGAGATATTGTTGGGAGCCA
>PVLD010004090.1:36279-130959 GCA_004027595.1 Dinomys branickii
TTGGAATCAGCCCCTCCCACCGTGTTACCAAGATGGCGCCTATATCCTGTTTTCTGGTTCTTGTTGCTGACTCTGTGTATACCATATATAGAGAGGTACCTGCTTACTCCGCCTTAAAACCAATCCTGGAGGCCCACGTGGCGTAGTATGATTTGCTAACCATTCTTATATAAGTCGCTGTGACAGTAAGCAAAAGCGGAAGCAGCCTGGAAGGAGCCACGTAGAGTGGACTCCTGTGGGGCTTGTGCTGTGTCCAATAAAGAAACACGTTACAGAACCCGATTGTCTGCGTGCTGCCTTCCGCGGGTCGGGAGCGGCGTCGGACAAGATATATGCTGAATTTGTCAAAGGTTCTTATCAGGACAATTACTTAGTCCCCAGTTGCCTTATCTGAAGTCATTAGCTAGGCAGGGATACAAGGAAATAAGGATACTTGTGCCATCTGCCACATCAGATATATCTGTTAGGAAACAAAGAGAACTGCTAAAGAGATGCTTCCATGAACTCAAGACCTAGATTTTCTCTCTCCTGTCTGTGGTCTCCATTAAGCATTTTGGGAAACATCTCTTTGATACTTTGAACTTCACTACTAAACCTTGTCATTATTTGATCCTAGTAATCAGAGGAAAAGAACAGTTTATTTTGTGTTGCAAAATGGTTTTTTCCCTATAAGTCTAAGTAATGGGAAAATATGCTTAGGATATGATAGCCTGAATTATAGCACTACTCCCCAATTTAATATCTCTTGCAAAAGGCAGTCAAAATGACCAGAATCTCTTAAGCTCAGGCTTTCATATATCATCAAATCCATTCCATTACAAAAGCCCAAGAGACGCCTTGATCAAAAGGCTTCTGAACCAGTCAGTGATACTATGGATGACATCCTTTTTTGACAAACACCTTTTCTCAGGGTGACCAAGTGGGTCTCCTTCAACCTTCTCATTATCCTCAGGCCTCTGGACTGGCATCACCGTTTTCTAGTGACTCAGAATCTAAGTCCATGATGAGCTCTCCAGAGAGACATATTATACTCAAGCCCTAGGTAATTACTGAGCTACATTAATTACAGCAGAATATATAAGACGTGAAGCTTCTTGCCCTTCTAAGCCATAAATTTGTAGTAATGGACTTTTCCTATATAACAAGCTTCTACAAATTCTCTTTCTCAGACTTCAAATTCTTATTCACCATACATTTGTGAATTTGAAGTGATGTTAACAAATCCCAACTGACCCTGTAGTCTACTTTCCCGTTCAAGAAAGTAAGCTCAGGTTTCCACGATTTCCATACAAATGGGAAGTATGTCCATATTGAGATGAATGTACTTCTGGAAATTTGAGAACATTGGATTTAAAATAACCAGTGAATTATGGAAATCAAGCCTTTCAGGAGAACAATGAGGTAGGAGATAGTCCAAAGACAAACTGTAAGGATTCTTGGGACAAAGAATCAGAAAGCGAGAAAAAGGAAGGAGGGCTAGATCACAATTCCAGAATTCCAATAGATAATGCTCAATCTGTTACTCCAATATTCCCATACATTCAATAAAACAAAAGTACCTGCCCCTGGGTTGTTTGAAATTCATTTTTGTCATGGTTTTAAGTGGGGAAACTTTAAATACCATGACACTTGCCATAGAATTGTATGGTCAAAAACACCCTCTCCTGATGGGTGAGTTTTCAGGTTTATATCTACACGTCCCCTACAGAAACTTGTATCATCATAGGCCAGACTTTCAGGTGGTCGTTCAGTCATGCATGTTTGATACTCAATAATAGATTATTCTAAATGTGTTACTGGGATGAGCACTCTGTTTGGAGATAGTGGGTTGATGTGGGTATGACCTAGCAGGATATACATCCTTCCCTCCTTCCTCAGTCCCTCTTTCTGTGCTTACCACTGCCATGTCCTGAGCTGTTTCTCATCTCTCATACCTTTCTGCCATGCTTCCCTGCCTTGGAGTCATGGATCCATGGATTGAAACTTCCACAAACTGTGAGTCACAATAAACATTTCCTACTTTAAACTATGTGCCAAGTATTATGACTATGTAATAAGAAAGTATCTAGGACAGTGGGCTAAGTCAGTTGCCATTGGACGTGATGCCTCCAATCCCCGGCTGCAGATCCTCTGTAATAGTAGGACTTTATGAGACCCAGTGCCTGCCACTTTTGGGCTCATGAGCTCTTCTCACAGGTGCATTACCACTCTGCAGATGGTACATTAACTTCATATGCTTTTAATGAATCTTGCTCATACTACTCCTTTTCAGTGTGTGGCTTAATAGTATGTTTGAGGTACCGAGAACTTGACAACAAATCCCTGAAGGCCATGTGGTAATAACATAGTAGAAAATAGAGCCAAAACCGGAGCAGAAACTTCTTTTTAAGACAAAATAATGGAGACATATCAACACCCAAACAGACATAAACCAGAATAACAAAAAAATAAAAAAATAAAAAAAATAAATAAATAAAGGAGATACAAAATTATAGAGAAGATAATAGGGAATTAAGAATGGATGTTGTATTGCATAATGTTACCTTCGTATTTGTTATACAAATAAAGGCATGTATGTTTAATCAATCAATTTTTTCCACCCTCATCTCCATTGTTCTCCCACCCAATCAGTCGTTTTCCCTCTGATAATAACTGTACTTTTTGGTTTTATTCATTCCCTCAGGCTCTCACATTGGGAAGACATATGGCTGCTTCAAATTATGCTGCAACAAACATGGGTGCACACTAATTACTATGGCATTACGTGGAAAAACACCCAACCTAAATGATGGTACATAGGCAGGGACCCAGGCACACTACGATAAGCACCCCACTGACAAGCCCTCGAGGTCCTTGGGGGCCTGATCAAGTCTGCGGGGTCACCCCTGCATACCGCCAGATTCCACCTTGTTCCTTTCATTTTTTCTCTTTTCTAATTGCTTTTACTAATGTCTCCACAACTATATTGAGTAATAGTGTTCATTGTGGTCATCTTTGTCTTTTTCTTGATTTTACAGTGACAGTTTACAGTTTAACACACCACTTAAGATGATGTTGACTGTTAGATTGTCATAGCTGGCTTTTATCAGATTGAGATGAAGACCATCTCTTCTAATTTTTGGTAGGGTATTTGTTATGAATAAGAATTGGACATTGCCAGTTGCTTTTACTGCAACTATTGAGATGATCAGGTGACTTTTGTTGTAATTACATTTTTATTTTCCTGGACTGATATTTTGTTATTTTGAACTTTTATACCTTCTTGACTCAGTTTTGCTAATCCATATGCACCTATGAACTATTTCTTCTGCGTTTTCCATATTATTAGACTACATCTTCTCAAAGTAGATATCAGTGAGCTGCTAGATTTGTGCAGATATCATTGTGATCTCACCCATTTCATTTCTAGTTGCATAAGTCTGAGTTTTTTATTTCCATTTTTGATAAGTCTGGCTGTGGTTTTATCAGTTTTAATGAGTGTTTCAAAGAAGCAATTTTTTGATTCATTGATCATTTGTATTATCTTTTAGTCTCAATTGCCTTAGTTTCTGCTCTATTCTATACAATTTACTCCCTCACATGAGATCTGTGTTTGATTTGCTCTTCTTTTTCTAGAGGTTTGAAATTCAACAATATTTTATTTATTTGAGCTCCTTCAAGTTTAATGAGTTGAGAATTTCCCACTATATATTGCGCTCTTTGGATTTCTTTGCACTGTATTGCATAAGCTCTGGTATGTTGTTACAGCATTATCATTTCATTTTAGATACTGTTTAATTTCTTCTTTAAATTCATGTGTGGTCTATTGTTTCTTCAGGAGGGTGTGATTTAATTTGCATGTGTCTATGTATTTTCTGTAGTTTCTGTTGTTATTCATTGCCATTTTCATTGCACTCTCATCAGATAACCTGTATGGGATAATTTTATTCCTTTTCATTTACTTCAGCATGTTCTAGCTGAGCAGAATTTGCATTTGATGTTCTATCATGGATCACTCCGTAGACATCTACTAAGACCATTCATTTATAGGTTTGGCTTACTGATGATATTTCTTTAATTTTTTTGTGTAGTTGATCTAGTTGTGCAAAGTGAGTAGTATGTTTCCCTTTAAATTGTGTTAGTGCTTACTTAAATTTTCATGTCAGTGTTTGTTTTTTGTAGATAAGGGTACTGGTATTTGGTGCATATATATTTATAACTGTTAAATCTTATTTTTGACATTTCCACTCATCAAATATGTAGTCACCTTCTTTGTCTATTTGATCAGTCTTGGATTGAAGTTCAGATTGTCTGCAAATACAATAGCTATGCCTGCTTATTTCCTGGTTCCTGTTGCTTGGAGTATTGTCTTCAATCATTTGCCTTTCAGTCTACGAATTTGCTTTTCAATTAAATATATTTCTTGTATGCTGCATATTGTTGACTCTTGCTTGTTCATCCATTTTGCCTGTCTTTTTCCTTTAATTGGTGAATTGAAAGCATTTATATTGACAATAATAACTGACATGTATTGGATAATCCAACTCATATTATTTTCCTCTTGTTGGTACCCTCATTTCCCCTATATTTAATTGCTTGCCCTGCCTGTTGGTTTCTTTCTGTTTTTATTTTAAAGATAAAATAAGAAACACACATTAACAAACATACAAATATAAATAGTACAAAACCCAAACAGTAGAAACAATACTGAATTTCAGAGAAGGTGATAGGAAATTGACATTGTTTTTTTTTTATTACATAATGTTATCTTCAAATTGGTTACCTATATAACAAATATAGTTACGTAAGATTGATCAGACAATTAAACATTAATTCCTTTCAATAAAGCAAGAAAAGTCAGTAGTACAACTCTTTCAGCTCTCATATATATATATATATATATATATATATATATAATTTTTCCATTCTTTTTTTCCCTCATCCCAGTTGTTCCTTCCCTTTGAGCAGTTTCTTTCCCTTTCACAATATCTATTATACCGCTCAGATTTGATTTACTCTTTCAGGTTTTTACACTAATGAGACTATCTTATTTATTGATATGAGTCTGATTTATTTTGCTTATGAGTAGGGACTCCATTTGCAATCATTTACCTATGAAAGCTTCAACTTCATCTTTCTTTATAGCTGCGTAATATTATACTATGTAAAAATACCAAATATTTTTAAACATTCCTTAGTTGATTGGCATTTAGGTTGCTTCCATGATTTAGTTATTACAAATTGTGCAGCTATAAACATGGGTACACATACATTGTTGTGTTGTGAAGTTTGTAGTTCTTCTGGAGAAATACCCAAAAGGGAAGCACCTGGGTAGAATGGGACCTCTAGTTCTAGTTTACTAAGGAACCTTCAAACTAATCTCCACATTGGTTGCACCAGTCTGCACTCCCACCAACAGTGGAGAAGGTTTCCTTTTTCCAAAGAGCCTCACCAGCATTTTCTATTGGTGGATTTCCTGCTGATAGCCATTCTTTCTGGGATGAGATAGAATCTCAGTATTGTTTTAATTTGCATTACTCAAATTACTAATGATGTTGAACATTTTTGCATGTATTTATTTTTTTGAATTTCTTTGTCTGAGAAGTGTGTATTCATCTCAGATGCCCATTTGTGATTGGGTCTTTAAATTTGGAGGAGCTGGTATTTTTTACTTCTTTATATGTTCTAGATAGAAGTCCTTTTTATAGAGGGACAGTCATCTAAAAGTTTTCCCAATCTGTGGGTTTTCTTTTATTCTTCTGGTGATGTCTTTAGATGTGCAAAAACTTTTCAATAAGGTAAGATTCCACCAGTCGATTCTTTGAAATATTTCCTATGCAGTTTGGTTTTTGTTCATGAATTCTCTGTTTACTCTTATGTCTTCAAGAATTTTACCTACTTTCTCTTCCAGTGGATTAAGTGTTTCTGTCTTAATGCTTAAATCTTTGATCCATTTTGACTTTAGTTTGGTGCATGGTGATAGACATGGGCCTAGTTTTAGTCTTGGAAATGAGGAAAGCCAGTTTTTTAGCACCACTTGTTAAAGAGGTTGTCTTCATTCCAGTGAACTTGTTTGGCATTTGTCAAAAATAAGTTGCTGAATGTATTTGTGGTTGTGGCTGCACCTTCCAGTCTTTTCCATTGATTTTCAGGTCTCATTTTTTTTTCCCCAAAACCACGCTGATTTCATCACAGTATCCCTGTAGTATAATTTCAGATCAGGGATAGTGATGTCACCTGCCTTGTCTTTGTTGCCTGGGATTGTTTTTGCTATTCTGGATCTCTTGTGGTTCCAGATGAATTCTGGAATGTTTTCTGTAGATCTGTGAGGTATAATAATGGTATTTTGATTGGTATTGCATTGAATCTGTACAAAAATTTTGGGAGTATAGTCATTTTCTCAATGATTGGTATTTCCTGTTCATGAGCAAGGAATATCTTTCCATTTTCTCAAATCTTCTTTGATCTCCCTTTTCAGAGTGCTGTAGTTTTCACTGTAAAGAATTTTCATTCCTTTTGCTAGACTGATTCCTAAGTATTTCAATTTTTTTGGTACTATTCTGAAAGGTTTGACTTCCTTAATTTCTTTCTCAGTGTGTTTGTTGTTTGTATATAGGAATGTTATTGATTTTTGAGTGTTGATTTTGTATCCAGCTGTGCTACTGAATTTGTTGATTAATTCTAGGAGTCTTTTGGTGGAGTTTTGGGGGTCTTCCAAGTAGAGTATCGTGTCGTCTGCAAATAATGGTAATTTCACTTTTTTCTTTCCTGTCTGGCTAATGTTTGCTGAACTATGTTGAACAGGAGTGATGATAGTGGGCATCCTTGTCTTGTTCCTAATTTTAAAGTGAACACTGAGGTTTTGTCCATTTGATATGATGTTGGCTGTTGGTTTATCATAGATGGCTTTGATCAGATTGAGGTAAATAACATTGATTCCCATTTTCTGTAGGGTTTTTATCATGAATGAGTATTGGACTTTATCAAAAGCTTTTTCTACATCTGTTGAGATGAACATGTGATTTTTTTTGTCTGTGGCTCTGTTTATATGGTGTATTACATTAATTCATTGTCTTTTTTCTTTTCTTTTTTTTTTTTTTTGCGGTACTGGGGATCAAACTCAGGACCCTGTGCTTGCTAGGCAGGCGCTTATTCCACTGAGCTATATCCCCAGCCCAATTCATTTTCATATATTGAACCATCCCTGCATCCCTGGGATGAATTGAAGTTGGTCATGGTGTGTAATCTTCTTGATGATTTGTTGCATCCTGTTTGCTAACATGTTATTGAGTATCTTTACATCTATGTTCACTAGGGAGATTGATTTATAGTTGTCTTTGTTGGTTGAGTCTTTCTCTGGTTTTGGTATCAGTACAATACTTGCATGCAGAAATGAATTAGGGAGGATTGCTTCCTCTTGAATTTCTTTGAAGAGTTTGAGAAGAATTTGCAATAAATCTCTGAGTTTCTTGTACAATTCAGCTCTGAATCCATCAGAACCTTGGCTTTTCTTTGTTTTTAAGTTTTCAATTTGAACAATCGATATCAGCTTATTCAGGACTTTCATTTCTTCTTGATTCAATTTTGATATTTCATGCACATCTAGGAATCTGTCCATTCCTTATGTGTTTTCCATCCTATGTGAGTAAAGATTTTCAAAGTAAGTATTGATGATCTTCTGAGTTTCTACAGGATCTGTAGAGATTTCACCTTTTTCATTTCGAATTGCATGAATTTGAGTTTTTCCCCCTTTTTTGATAAGGTTGGCTAGGGGTTTATAACTTCTATTGGTTCTTTCAAAGAATGAACTCTTTGATTCATTAATTTTTTGTAGTGTTTTCTCTGTCTCAATTACATTTATTTCTGCCCTGATCTTTTAATTTCCTCCCTTCTTTGAGCCTTGGGCTTGACTTTGTTCTTGGAAAAGTTTGAGGTGCAGCGTTAGGCTATTTATTTGTTCTCATTCTGTTTTCCTCATGTGTGTGTTGACTGCTACAAACTTCCTTTGAGGACTGCTTTCAGTGCATCCCACAGATTCTGGTATGTTGTATTTACATTTTTGTTTTTTGTAGATACTGTTTAATTTCATCTTTAATTTATCTGTGACCCATTTTTTGTTCAGGAGGTAGTTATTTAGCATCTATGTGTTTATGGAGTTTTTGTGGTTGCATTTGTCATTAATTTCCAATTTCATTGCACTGTGATAGTATGCTTGGGACAATTTCAATTACTTTACATTTACTTAAGTATGTTATATGGGCTAGTATGTGGTCTATTATGATAGTATGCTTGGGACAATTTCAATTACTTTACATTTACTTAAGTATGTTATATGGGCTAGTATGTGGTCTATTTTAGAGAACATGCTATGTACAACTGAGAAGAATATATATTCTGATGTTGTGGGGTAGAATACTCTGTAAATTTCTATTAAGTCCTTTTGTGCACAAGTTTTGTTCTGTTCTGGTTTTCTCTGCTATTTTTTGTTCAGTTGACCTATCTATTTGTGTCAATGGGGTGTTAAGGTCCCCCATTACAATAGTACTATTAGTTATTTGGCTTTTCATGTCTATTAAGTTCATCTTATATAGTTTGGTACTCCCATATTGAGTGCATACATATTTATGATTATGATTTCCTCCTCTTGAAGTTTTCCTCCAAGTATGTAGAGAGTTTCTTTATCTCTTTTGATCATTCTTGATTTGAAGTTTGCTTTGTCTATAATCAGAATAGCTACCTCTGCTTTTTTCTGGGTTTCTATCACATGGAGAATTGTTTTCCAACCTTTGACTTTCAGTCTATGAATTTCCTTTTGAGTTAAATGTGTTTCTTGTGTACAGTATATCGTTGGATTTTGTTTCTTAATCCACTCTGCCAGTCTGCATCTTTTGATTGGTACATTGAGGCCATTTACATTAATGATTATAAATGTTATGTGTTTGCTTGTGTTTGTCCTGTTATTCACTTGCTGTTGGTTTCCTACTTTAACTCTCTGTTTAATGGCTTTCTAAAATAAATAAATAAATAAATAAAAAATAAATGGCTTTCTTTGTTAGGTGGTTTCTTTCTATTAACTTTCTTTTTATCTCTTTCTAGAATATCTTTTATTACTCTTTGTGGGGTTGGTTTGATGCTCCTGAAGTTCTTCAGTTGTTCTTTGTCATAGAAGTATTTTATTTCTCCATTAAATTTGAAGGATAGTTTTTTAGGATACAGCAGGCTGGGCTGGAAGTTGCTTTGTGTTATGACCTAGAGTACTTCACTCCAAGCTTTTAATTTGATCATTTGTGTTGAGAAATCTGCCATGGTTCTGACTGGCTTTCCTTTATAGGTAATTTGTTTCTTTTTCCTAACAGTTTTTAATATTCTACCCTTTTTCTGGATTTCTGAGATCTTTGTTATTATATGTCTAGGTGTACTTTTTTTTTTGGTTATGGCTTATTGGAGTTCTATAGGCCTCACTTACTTGCATGGCAGATATTTTTTCCATGCTTTCTGCTATTACTTCTGTAAACAATCTTCTTATATCATTTATGTTCACTCCTGCTTCTTTGTTGACTCCTATCAGTCTTACATTGTTTCTCTTTGAATTGTCTTGCAGCTGTTGAATTGTTTCTTGGTTCCTTGTAATTTTTCAGACATCTTTCCTTTTATGATCCTTAACTGCAATGCTGTCTTGAAAATGAAAGTCTATCTATGGTTTCATTCAAGCAATTTTGCCACATTTCAATGGTGGTTTTGATTTTCTAGATGTCTCTATCAATCTGTTTCATGCATTCTAGTTCTTTCCTATATTGTTCATTTACCGTTTCCATTATTTTTCTATGCTCATCTATTTTTATATATGCCCAATTTAGATATGCAGAACAATTCTTTCACTATCGTCATTTTATTTTTCAGCTGAGAGATTATTTCTGATCTGATTTCTTCTATGGCCTTATGGAGTTGTTTCTTTACTTCAGTTGCAATCATTTCAGAGATTTTAGGTGTGTCACTTCTGAGTTCTCCTATGTCAATATCTGCTGGCTTTTTCCTGGTTGAGATGGAGATCTGAGATTGAATTTTGTTCTTTCGTCCTGTCATTGTGGATATCAGAGGTGAACTGCTGGGTCTCACCCTTCCCAGGCAGCTCTCTGAAGGTTCTCTAGGGCCCCTAGATTTCTTGGTTGTCAGCCCCTCCAGGGGCAACAGGATGTGTGCCCCCAAGTCTGAGATCCCCAAGCAGTTGATGGAATGCACAGGTCAGGTCATTGCCCCAGTGGCAATGGAGCTCCAGCCTTTGGGACCAGTGTTCACAGGTGGTTGACTGAGGATGCCCAGGCTTCAGGCTGACCCACAATGTCAACAGAATGTGGGGTACCGATCAAGGTCCTCAGGCAACTAATTGGGTGTACCTGTCTCTTCAGGTCCTCAGGCACAAGCTATAATGTCAGTGGGATTTGGAGCACATGTATGAGCTCCCCAGGCAGATGACTGAGGGAATCTAAGACATCAGGCATGACCCACAATGACTGTGAAGTGTGGGAAGCAGGTCTCAGTTACCCAGGCAGCTGGTTGATTGCACCCAGGGCTCATAGGTGACCCACAGGGACTGCACAGTGCAGGGCACCAGTCTGAGTTTCCCATCTGGCTAGCTGATCATGACCCATAATACCATGGGGTACAGGGTGCCAGTCTGAGTTTCCCAGTTGGCTGGCTGATGATGTCCTGAACCCAGGTGTGACACAATATCTGCATAGCATGGGGGATCAGTTCCAGTTCCTTGAGTAGCTGGCTGATAATGACCCAGACTAATGCATGACCCACAATAACCACAGGACCTAGGGCACCATTCTGAGTCCCCCTCGCAGCTCACTAAAGGCACTCTGCACTCAGGCACAAATCACAATATCCACAGAGTGCAGGGCATCATTTCTGTGTTCTACAGCTTATTTCTGTTAGTGTTTTTGGATCTGTGATTTTCATTGTCTCTTTCTAAAATATCCTTCGGAACATTTTAGATATCTGGCTTTGTAGTCACGAATTTCTTCAGCTGTTCTGTCTCATGTAAGTATCTTATTTATCCTTTAAATGTGAAAGATAATTTTTCAGGGTACATCAATATTGATTGGAGGTTGTTTGCTTTTAAGTCTTGAAATACCTCCAAGATCTTCTTGACTTGAGAATTTGTGTTGAGAAGACTGCTGTGATTCTGATGGGTTTTCTTTTATAGATGATTTACTTCTCTACATGCTTTTAATATTCTGTTTTGGGGCTGAATTTCTGGAATCTTGATTATTGTATGCCTTGGTGTAGATTTATTTTGGTCATGGCTATGTGGATCTTATGTATATCAACAAAATTTTGCATGATCACTGTGGAGTAAGTTAAATCCTCCTGCCTGCAGGAGCTTCTTATCTCACTTTTTTCTTGTCATGTGTTTACCTCACATGTACACCTACATGTTACTTTACAATTTGGAAATGATAGATAACATTTTTGGATTTTTAAGTGTGTTTGTTTTTTCACTTGTTGAGTTTTCTTTCTCTTGTCTCACTAGTTTGAAGATTTTATATGAGCATATATTTTTGTCTAATATGTTTTCATTCTTGTATTTCCAATATTCAAAGAACTCCATATAGGTCATAGGCATCAAACATATAGAACGTTATTGTTAAAATAAATGACGTTTTGAATGACAATGATTAAATAATCAGTATTGAAATGCTGTACTCTTTGGCTTTGGGACAGATAATCATACACTTGAGTAAAAAATTACTTTCTCACAGTAAAATATTCTTGATGTGTTGTAGACTTAAATATTAAACTATAAAACTGTAAACCTGCAAAGTGGAATGCATTAAGGGTAATAAGATTTATTAGAGAAGATAAATATATATTATATTGTACTTCTGTAAAATAAATACATTTTTTTGAAAATAGGATGTTACTCTATTTGTGTACCAAAAACACAAAAAAGAAAAAAGGAAACTCTCAAGATAAAGTGAAAACTTAAAGCAAAATAGGGACATAATATGTGAAATGTACATCAGTGCAAAAGAATTAAATCTTGTATCTGTAGTGTTACCAGAAATCAGTAAGACCAGGATATAGTCAGGAGTTCATAGTTGGTGGCATAAAATGGCCATAAGGTAAGAAGCACGTGTACAGCTACACTACTGTACAAGGAAATACAAATCTTATTCTCTAGAGAGTGCAACATTTCAATACTGATTATTGAAGAAAGAAGCAGATGCTATGAATAAATTATCCAGGTTTCTCTGATAGGGAAATTTTAGAAGTCTGACAAAATGTTGGTTGCATAAACAGTAGTGGAAAACCTTAATTTTCTGATGTTACCAGGTGAGAGTAGTTTGACTATTTGTTGCTAGTATGAAAGTATTTGCATTATGGCCATAATTTCCACTCAGTAATAGGAAGATAAATATAGGAGTATTTATTTATAACACCGAAATAGGCTATCCTGAAATATTTTCCAAACCAAAACAAGAAGTTCTATAAATTTTCTAGAGTAGAATCAGAACTCTTGGTAATGAAATGGTCACTAAGAAAATAGTCAAAATAAATCGACTGATATATAAAATATCTGAATGTATTTTTTAAAACAATTTAAACAACATCTGCACAGCAAAGAAAATAATCAAAAGTAAGTAGAAACAATGTGATGACGATAAAAGTATATTTGCAACTGGAGCAGTCCCAGTAGTGATCTGTGAATATCTGTCAATTAGTTTTGTGGTACAGTGGGAAATACATGAAGTAAACAACTTAGAAAGAGGAAGGTTTTATTTTCTTCAGGTTTGGAGATTTAATTCATGACCGATTCACCCTGCTCTTGCACCTGGGAGGTGCCATGGTGTGTCAGTGCAAGTGAGTAGTGGACGGTTTCCATTCACCTAATGACACTGAGGGACAAAGGGGGAGAAAGAAGAGATGAAAACCCTGACCACCTCTGAGGCCACGCTCGCAGTGAGCTCATATCTTTTCTTACTAGACCAAACCATGTTAACTTATCACTACTAACCCATAGTGCTATAGATTGGTATAATGGTTAAGTTTCAATGGCAACATGACTTAGCAGTTGTTTAGGGATTTGGAAAGCATATTTTGTGTTTGGTTGGATGTAACAAGAGGTCATGATATTGGGTACTCTCTGTGGTCCCTGACTCCTTCTCTGGTGTGATTTCCATGTGCTGGTTCCCAACTACCATAAAATGAAAAGCTCTGAATTCTTGTGCCCTTGTGTCATGTTTATGCTGTCTTGTACACTGCAGTCCATGGACTAAACCCTCTGAAGCAATGAGTCAAATTAAAAATCCCTTTTTTTACACATCTCTTCTTTTAAACCATGGGTCTCTGATATTTCACACCAGTAATGAGAAAGCTGATTAACACAGACAGCAAGTCTTTAGCACTTGGACCTTTGGTTAATTTCCATTTATTGCCCTCTGTATTTATACACATCAAATATTTTTCTTTTTGACAATAAAACTGTTGTTCACACTTACTGTGAGTGACAGTGCTAAAAATTTCTTTTATTTGATAAATAAAAGCTGTATTAATATTTGGAAAATTCATATTACATTAAAATTAACTTATTGCATTATAAGGAATTTCAACTAAAATTTTCATTTGAAGAAAGAAAAATGTTAAAATATATAAAACGTATATGTCAAATTATTTCTAAATATTTTATAATATGTAAGAGTAAACCAAGCATCTCATTGACCTGACCATGTTTCTAGGAATCAGTATTTGAAGTTTTAATAAAATATTACATAAATTTCCAGCATAAAATTTATGAGAGTGTTATACCAGGAAAGCAAGTTTGTTTTTCAGAAGAAAAATTTGAAAGTTATTGTTTGATACTACAATATATAATATCTTCCCTAATGTGTTAATATAGAATTTATAAATGGAATAGAATAGTTGCTTTCTACTCAGTCTTTTATTTATTCCAAAATGCTGTACATCTGTTACCAAATTACTCAATTATGATAATAACTCTTGAAACAATATTATCGGCAGGGGCCACACTGGTACAGAGATACAAGCATATAATCACACAGGATCATGTTAATTGTATGTCTCAGAAAGAATTTCAATAACTAACACTGAAATGCAATACATGAAGAAATGTGCATGATAACCACATACTAACATAGGAAGCACCCTTAAGACATAGTGTGAAGTCAAAATTAGTAGGTGCTATTTTATGACTACTGGTAATGTAGTATTTCAAATCAAATGTATAAATAATGAAGAGGACCTACATCATTGACTGGGCTTAGTTCTGCATATAAAACTAGATTTTGTGGCAATGGTAAAATAGTACTTAAGTATTAAAACTTATAATTGTCCTGAAAAATGATTAGACAGATGTGTTACTTGTGTAATAGTTAGAGTACCTCAGAACTTCCCACTGCTCTGCCCCTGTTGGAGCTGAGCTGAGCCCAGGACAGATTCAATAAGGCTGCTCAACTACCCCCACCCCTCCCTAATGAACATGGGAGCCAGGCAGAGCTCCACATAGCTTCAGGGACCTGGGGACCATTTTCTCCCCCCGCCCCCATTGAAGCTGAGTTGAACCTTGGACAGCTTTGGGAATGCCAATGAGCCATGCCACACAGTTTGGAGCTTGGCAGAGCCCCGGGCAACCTCAGGGGCCTTGGGTGTCACTCCCGGCTGACATCCTGCTCCATTGGTGGAGCCAAGTTAAACCTCAGACAACTTCACTGGCCTCAGTGACTGCATGCTTACCTATCCCCCACTGCTGTGTGAAACAGATTGGGTCCCAGGCAGTGTTTGGAGTCTCCATGACCACAATCTGCCATTACTTCACGCTTGTGAAAACAGAGCTTAAACCCAGAGAATCTTTGGGAACCCCTGAGTAGGAGCCAAGCCGAGCCCTGGACAGCTGTGGGAGCATCAGGGATCACACCCCACCAGCAAACACCACCAAGGGAGTCACGCTGAGCACCGAGGATAATTGTGTCCTTGCCCTGCAACTCTGACATCACCCACGGCTTGAGGTTCGGCTTCAAGGAGCGTCTGAATCTCTGAAAATGACAAAACAGAGGAGCAAAATGCAATCACAGACTTCCACTCCACCCAGAACAAGTCCAGGAGATATTGACACAGAAAATTTGGAAGTCATACACCTGAAATTCATAAAATCATAGCAGCTGACAGAAACAACTTCGTCAAGCCGTAGAAAACATCAGATCAGAAATAATTTCTGAGGTTAAAAAAATGAAAATAATGAAAGAATTGTTTAGCACATCTAAAGACATAAAAAGGCATAGAAAACAAAATAGAGAAGCACAGAAAATTAATGGAAACCTTGAATTAACAATATAAGAAAGAACTAGAATGCATGAAACAGATTCCAACAGATATCCAGGAAATTACAACTTCCATCAAAAGCTGGTAAAACTGCTTCAGTGAAGCTGAAGATAGACTTTCAGACCTTGAAGACACCGTAAACCAAGAAATAGCAATTCAACAGCTGCAAGATGAAGCAAAGAAAAACAATGTAAGGTTAATAACTGTACTGTTGGTGTCTGAAGGCTTGTTGAGGGGAACAGTTAATGATTAAAAGTTTTTTTTTTTTTTTTTTTTTTTTACCATTTTGACCAGTTTTGCATCCTTGTATCTGGTAATCTGAGCAACTCATGTCATGACAATAGTTTTCAGTATAACAACCAAAGGTGAATTCCTACAATCCTGTCTAGAGCCACTGTGTATTGTCTCTAGTGTTCTTTAAATTATTATTTTCTTATTCTCTTTACTGATTTGATCAGTCTTCTATTCTTATATCTGGTAATCTGAGCAACTTCATTGAAGATAGCAATAGGTAATATAAAAACTACTGTTAATCCCTGTTATTAAGTCTGAAACCCTGAATCACCTTTTTATTTCAAAAGTAAAAGAACAAAAACACTAACAAATACACACACAGAGGCACAAGAACAGTACAAAAACCGAACTACAGATAAAGTGGCAGGGGATCAACAATGGTTGTTGTATTACACATGGATAACTTCAAAGTGTATGCTCAGGACAATACAAATAGACATACAAGATTGATCAAACAACTAATCATCAATTGTTCCCCACATCAAAATGACATGAGACAATAGTGCAACCATGCCAGCCATCCCGCACATACATACATACCTACTCAGCTATCCCCATCTTCCTCCTCTCCTTCCCTTCATCCCGATTGCTCTCTACTTTTGAGCAGTCTCCCTTCATACCTCCCGATCTATATTCTCACCTCCAGGTTCCTATATTAATGATACAATATGCTGTTTGCACATGCACATCTGATTTACCTCACTTATGAGTATGGTCTCTAATTGTGACCATTTGCCTGTAAAAGCCCCTAGTTTGTCTTTCTTTACAGCTGAATAATATTCCATTGTGTGAATATGGCACAGTTTTTTAAAATTTATTTTATTTTATTTTATTTTTATTTTTAAAGTAAAAGAACAAAAACGCTAACAAACATACACACAGTGGCACAAGAACAGTACAAAAACCGAACTACAGGTGGCAGGGGATTGACAATGGTTGTTGTATTACAAATTGGTGGCTTCAAAGTATATACTCAGGACAAAACAAATAGACATACAAGGTTGATCAAACAACTAATCACCGATTGTTTCCCACATCAATATGACATGAGACAACAGTGCAACCCTGTCAGCCATCCTACACATACATACTTACCTACACAGCTATCCCCCTCTTCCTCCTCTCCTTCCCTTCATCCCGATTGCTCTCTACCCTCGAGCAGTCTCCCTTCATACCTCCCGATCTATATTCCCACCTCCAGGTTCCTACACTAATGATACTATACGCTGTTTACACATGCACATCTGGTTTACCTCACTTATGAGTATGGTTTCTAATTGTGACCATTTGCCTATAAAAGCCCCTAGATTGTCTTTCTTTACAGCTGAATAATATTCCATTGTGTAAAAATGCCACAGTTTTTTAATCCAGTCCTCTGTGGATGGACATTCCACCATTTAGCTATTACAAATTCTGCTGCTATAAACATGGGTGCACATATATCATGGTGATAATAATGTTTTCAGATTTTCTGGGAAAATACCCAGAAGAGGAATACCTGGGTTAAATGGGACCTCTAGACCTAGTTTGCTGGAAAATCTCCAAACTGATCTCCACAGTGGTTTCACCAGTCTGCGTTCCCACCAGAAGTGCAGAAGAGTTCCTATTTCTCCACAGCCTCGCCAGCATTTGTTATTGGATGATTTCTTGATGCTGGCCAGTCTTACTGAGGTGAGATGAAATCTCAATGTTGTTTTCATTTGCATTTCTCAAATGCCTAAAGATGTAGAACATTTTCTCATATATTTATTTGCCATTTGTATTTCTTTATCTGAGAAGTGTGTATTCATCTCAGATGCCCATTTCTGGAGTGGGTCTTTGATTTTGGATAGGTTCATGCTTTTTAATTCTTTGTATGTTCTAGATAGAAGGCTTTTGTCCAGGGAACAGCCAGTTAGGATTTTCTCCCAGACTGTGGGTTTTCTTTTTACTCTGCTGGTGATTTCTTTAGACGTGCAAAAACTTTTCAGTAGAATGAGGTCCCAGTTATTGATTCTTTGAAGTGTTTCCCTTGCAGTTTGGTTTTTGTTCATGAGCTCTCTGCCTGCTCCTATGTCTTCAAGATTTTACCTACCTGCTCTTCCAATAGGTTTAGTGTTTCTGTTTTGATATTGAGATCTGTGATCCATTTTGACTTGAGTTTTGTGCATGGTGATAGACTTGGGTCTATTTTCAGTCTTTGGCAAGTGGCAAGCCAGTTTTTCCAGCACCATTTATTGAAGAGGCTATCTTACTTCCAGTGAGCTTGTTTGGCCTTTTTGTCAAAGATTAGGTGGCTGTGTGTGTTTGTGGTTCTGGTTGTATCTTCCAGTCTGTTCCTTTGATCCTCAGGTCTGTTTTTGAGCCAGTACCAGGTTGATTTTATTACAGTTGCTTTGTAGTATAATTTCAGGTCAGGGATTGTGATTCCACCTGACTTGTCCTTTTGGCCCAGAATTGCTTTTGCTATTCTGGGTCTCTTGTGGTTCCAGATAAATTTAAGGCATGTTTTCTCTAGATCTGTGAGGTATGCTGATGGTAGTTTAATGGAAATTGCACTGAATCTGTACAACAATTTTGGCAGTATGGCCATTTTCACAATGTTGGTTATTCCTAACCATGAGCAGGGAATGTTTTTCCATTCATTGAATTCCTCTTAGATCTCTTTTTTCAGAGTACTGTAGTTTTCATTTAATAAAACTTTTGCTTCTTTTGTTACATTGATTCCTAAATATTTCAGTTTCTTGGATGCTGTTGTAAAGGATATGGTTTCCTTAATTTCTCTCTCAGTCTGTTTGTTGTTTGTGTATAGGAATGCTATTGATTTTGGGGTGTTGACTTTGTATCCAGCTACACTGCTGAATTTTTCAGTTAATTCCAGGAGTCTTCTTGTGGAGTTTTTGGGGTCCTCCATGTATAGTATCATGTCATCTGCAAATAGTGATAGTTTGACTTCTTCCTTTCCTATCCTTATTCCTTTTATTTCTCTCTCTTGTCTAATTGCTCTGGCTAATGCTTCTAGAACTATGTTGAATAGGAATGGTGACAGTGGACATCCTTGTCTTGTTCCTGTCTTTAAAGTGAAAGCTTTCAGTTTTTGTCCATTTAGTATGATGTTGGCTGTTGGTTTGTCATAGATGGCTTTGATTAGATTGATGTAGAGACCATCTATTCCTATATTTCCTAAGGTTTTTAACATGAATGCATGTTGGACTTTATCGAAAGCTTTTTCTGCATCTATTGAGATGATCATGTGGTTTTGTCTTTGACTGTATTGATATGGTATATTACATTAATTGATCTATGAGTATTGAACCATCCCTGCATTCCTGGAATAAATCCAACCTGGTCATGTGTATAATTTTCCTTATGATTTGCTGCATTCTATTTGCTAGTATTTTATTGAGTATCTTTGCATCTATGTTCATTAGGGAGTTTGGCCTATAGTTCTCTTTCTTGGCTGTGTCCTTCTCTAGTTTTGGTATTAGTATCATACTTCCCTCCAGAAATGTGTTAGGGAGAATTGCTTCCTTTTCAATCTCATTGAAGAGTTTGAGGAGTGTTCACATTAAATCTTCGGTGAATGTTTTATAGAATTCTGCAGTGAATCCATCAGGGCCTGGCTTTTCTTTGTTGGTAAGTTTTTAAATGACATTTTGAATCTCATTAATTGATATTGGGTTGTTCAGGGCTTTTATATCTTCCTGGTTCAACTTTGGTAATTTGTACATTTCTAGGAATCTGTCAATTTCTTCTGGGTTTTCTATCCTATTGGAGTAAAGATTCTCAAAGTAGGTATTAATGATCTTTTGAATTTCTGTGAGATCTGTAGTGATTTCATCCTTTTCATTCCTTATTGCCTGAATTTGAGTTCTTTCCTTTCTTTTTTTGATAAGATTGGCTAGAGGTTTATCAATTTTATTTACTCTTTCAAAAAACCAACTCTTTGATTCACTTACTTTTTGTAGAGTTTTCTTCGCCTCAATTGCATTAATTTCTGCCCTAAGCTTTATAATCTACTCCCTTCTTTGGGCTTTGGGCTTGACTTGTTCTTCTTTTTCTACAAGTTTGAGGTGCAACATTAGACTATTTATTTGTTCTCTTTCTGTTTTCTTTTTTTTTATTTAAAAAAAATAAAAGTACAAAAACATATTGACAAACAGACACCAATTAGCTTAAAAAATAGTACAATCACAACTAATCTATAGACAAGGTGATATGGTCTCAACAGTGGTTATTGCTTTATCCATTGATATCTTCGAAGTGTAAATATATGAAACCATATACAGACATGCAAATTTAGTCAGACAATTAATCCTGGTTTTTGTGTTTTTTTCTTTCTGTTTTCTTTATGTGTGAATTCATTGCTATAAATTTCCCTCTGAGGACTGCTTTCATTGCATCCCACAGATTCCTATAAGTTGTATTAGCATTTTCATTTGTTTGTAGGTATTTTAAAATTTCTTCTTTAATTTCTTCTGTGAACTATTGGTTATTCAGGAGGTTGCTGTATAATTTCCAAGTGTTTATAGGGTTTTTGGAATTCCCTTTGTCATTAATTTCCAATTTCATTGCACTGTGGTCAGGTAATATGCATGGGATAATTTCAATCCTTTTGTATTTAGGTAGGTATGCTCTATGGGCTAGAATGTGGTGTATTTTAGAGAAATTCCCATGTACAGCTGAGAAAAATGTGTATTCTGGTGTTGTGGGCTGAAACACTCTGTAAACATCTACTAAGTCCATTTGTTCACTCATTTGGTTCAGGTCTGTTATATCTTTGCTGAGTTTTAGTCTAGTTGACCTGTCTCTGCGTCAAAGGGGTATTTAGGTCGCCTATGACAATAGTGTTATCATTTATTTGGTTTTTATGTCCATTAAGATTTGCCTTACATAGTTTGGTGCTTTAGTATTTGCTGCATACATGTTTAGAATTCTTATCTCTTCCTCTTGTAGTTTTCATGTAATTAGTATATAGTGGCCTTGTTATTCTCTTTCGATTGTTATCAGTCTGAAGTTTACATTGTCTGCAAACATAACAGCTACCCCTGCTTTTTTCTGGAAACCTGTTGCATGGAGGATTGTTTTCCAACCTTTGACTTTCAGTCAATGGATTTTCTTTTGAGTAAAGTGTGTTTTCTGTATACAGCATATTGTGGAATTCTATCTCTTAATCCACTCTGCCGGTCTGTTTCTTTTGACTGGTAAATTGAGGCCATTTACATTGATGGTTATATCTGTTATATGTTGGCTTATTCTTGTCATGCTGCTTCCTTGATGTTGCTTTCCTACTTTTGCTGTTTAATTTCTTGTTCTGCTTAAGGGTCCCTTTCTATTGTTCTTGGGAGTGTGGTCATTTTTTTCTCTGTCTAGAATATCTTTCAGTACTTTTTGTAATGTTGGTTTGGCACTCATGAAGTTCTTCAGTTGTTCTTTGTCGTGGAAATATTTTATTTCCCCATTGAATTTGAAGGATAGTTTTGCAGGATACATCAGTCTGCGTTGGAAGCTGTTTTGTCTGAGAATCTATAATATCTCGCTCCAAGCTCTTGATTTCATGGTTTCTCTTGAGAAGTCTGCTGTGATTCGGATGGGCTTTCCTTTATAGGTGATCTGTTTCTTTTCTCTAGCAGCTTTTAATATTGTGTTCTTTTGCCGTATATCTGGGATCTTGAGTATTATATGTCTGGGGGTGGTTTTCTTTGGGTTTTGGCTCACTGGAGTTCTATATGCTTCATTTACCTGCACATCAGTATCTTTTACCATTCTTGGTATTTTTTCTGCTATTACTTCTCCAAATGTTCTTTTTATGTCATTTGTGTGGCCTCCTGCTGTTTCACTGATTCCTGTTACTCACACATTATTTCTCTTTGCTTCATCTTGCGGCTGTTGGATTGATTTCTTCTGGTTCCTTGTTGACTTTAGGAGATCCTTCCTTTCACAGTCATTAGATATCATGCTGTCTTCAAGATCTGAAATTCTATCTTCGAATTCATTGAAGCAGTTTTTCAAGCTTTCAATGGCAGTTTTAATCTCCTGGAAATCTCTTTGAGACTGTTTCATGTGTTCTAATTCATTCCTGAATTGCTCATATAACATTTCCATTTGTTGCCTTTGATCTTCTAGTCTTTTATCTGTTTCTTCTCTGTATGTGCAAAGCATTTTTTCCATTATTATTTTCATTTCATTTTTTGCTTGAGAGATTATTTCAGACTTAATCTCCGTATGTCCTGATGGAGTTGTTTCTTGAGATGTGATCATTTCAGAAATTTTAGGTATGTAGTTTCCTAGTTCTCCGATGTCATTGTATCCTGTACTTGTTCTGGGTGGAGCTGTGTTGTGAGACTGCATTTT
This sequence comes from Dinomys branickii, assembly GCA_004027595.1. Classification (NCBI taxonomy): domain Eukaryota; kingdom Metazoa; phylum Chordata; class Mammalia; order Rodentia; family Dinomyidae; genus Dinomys; species Dinomys branickii. The sequence goes on from PVLD010004090.1 coordinate 58,231, forward strand.
GCTCCTCTGTCTTGTCATTTTGAATGTCAAATGACTAGTGCTGAGCTACTGACTACCCAGGCAGCTCACAAAGGACTCTAGGGGCCCTAGTTTACTTGGATGTCAAACTAAACCCAGGGTGGTAGCAGACTGTGGACCACTGGGTCTATGGACCCCAGACAATTGCTGGGGTGCATGGCTCAGACCACACCTACAACAGTAGGGAAGTCCTGGGCTTCGGTACCAGCACTGTGTGGACAGGAATCGTGTGGTGCCTTGAAGCCAATGTTGGTTAGGCAGTGGCTTTTGTTTCTGGATCCTCAGCTAGCTGGTCAGGGGGGAGCAGAGGCTCTCCTCCAACCCTGAGGACCCCAGAGCCTGAGGTTGATTCCACACTGCAGATCTCAACCACCAACAGGGACGGGCCCTTCCAGTTGGAGTCCCTTCCTAAGTCTAAGGTATGGAGCAGAACCCAGGTGTAGACCTTACCAGAGGAGAAGGGCTGCGCTGCTCATGTGGTGTGGCAGGTCACTGGAGAAAGGTCCCAGTCGCAGTGCCAGGACACGGGTGGTGAAATGCCTTTGTCTCTGGATAAAGATCCCAGTTGCACAGTTGCAGTGCAGGCAGGAAACGCCGTGTGGTCCAGGTGTTGACGCGGGTCGGCCTTTGTCTCTGGATAAAGGTCCTAGTTGCACAGTCGGGGCACCCTGAATCATTTGTAATGTCCTTGCTTTGTGTTTGTATTTTGCTGTTGTTCTTTTTTTCATAGTATTTTCTTTAAAATAAAAAAACCTATCCTTCAAAATTAATGGAGGAATAAAATATTTCCATGACAAAGATCAAATGAAGAAATTCATGATCACTGAACCAATGCTACAAAGAGTACTAAAAGATTTTCTAGACACAGATGAAAACAATCAGAACTTCAAGAACAACAATGGAAAGGAACCACCATGTAGAGCAAGTAATTAAACAGAAGGAAAAAAGAGGAACCAACAGCAGGAAAATAACATGACAAAGATAAGCCAGTGCATATCAGTTATAATCCTGAATGTAAATGGGCTCAATTCATCAACCAAAAGAAGTAGACTGGCAGATTGGATCAAGAAACAAAATCCAACAATATGCTGTATACAGGAAACACATTTAATTCAAAAGGAAATTCATAGACTGAAAGTCAAAGGTTGGGAAACAATTCTCCATGTGACAGGAATCCCCAAAAAGTGAGTGTAGCTATTCTGTTTCTATACAATATGAATTTCAAACCAAAAACAATTAGTAGTGATAAAGAAGATCACTACATACTTGAGAGAGGAAAACTTCAAGAATAGGTAACAATCAAAAATATGTATACACCAAACACAGGAGCACTCAGCTACATAAGACAAATTTAACAGATATGAAAAATAAAACAAGCAGCAACATGATCATAACAGGGGACTTTAATACTCCATTGTCACAAAGAGATAGATAAACTGGACCAAAAATCAAGAAAGAAAAAACAGAACTAAATCAAACTTGTGAACAAATATACTTAGTAGAGTTGTTAACAGCAAAAATAAAAAATCAGGTAGAACTGCATAGGAGATCAAAGAACTCATTCAGAATAAATGGAGTTTTAATTAACTTTAATTTAGAACCTATTGGACTGGTCATTGCTCCCACAATCCCGATCAGAGAATGTGGCCCTTCACTGCTTTTGTTCTCACTTTATATATATTTTTGGTTTCCATAGTAATAGATTGGAGTATTTAGGACTGGCCACAGTTGTTTTCCTTACACCATGTGACTGGGTCAAGCTGTAGCCACAGTGATATATACTTTAACAACTCAAGCAAGGAGAAGAATTCCAGGGCAAAGTCAGGACTGCAAGGTTAACTCTTTACAACCCCTCCAGGATGTTTCTCAAGACACATTTTAAGGCTTGTCTATCTTAAAATGATGTGCTAAAAGTTACCGTCCCTTACACAACTTTACAGAGTATTTTACCCAACAGCATCAGAATAAGCATTCTTCTCAGCTGCACATGGGACGTTCTCTAAAATAGACCATATACTAGCACACAGAACATGCTTAAGGAAATGCAAAGTAGTTCAAATTGCCTCATGCATATTATCAAAAATAATGCAATGACAATGGAGATTAATGAGAAAGGAAATTGCAAGAACTCCATAAACACATGGAAATTCAACTACACCCTCCAGAACAATCACTGGGTCACAGATGAAATCATAGCAGAAATTAAACACTATGTAATGGCAAATGAAAATGTAGATACAACTTACAGGAAACTGTGGGGTACAATGAAAGTAGTCTTCAGAGAAAAATGAATAGCAGTGAATTCCCACCTAAGGAAAACAGAATGAGCACAAATAATCTTATGCTGCAACTCAAGTTTCTAGAAAAAAGAAGAGCAAGTTAAGCCCAAAGGCCAAGGGAGGCAGAAAATTATAATGTTCAGGGCAAAAATTAATGCAATGGAGACTAAAAAAAATACAAAGAATTAATGAGTCAAAGAGTAGGTTTCTGTGAAAAAAGAAATAAAGTTGACAAACCCATAGCCAACCTTATTAAAAAAGACAAGAAAAATTGAAATGCAGGCAGTAAGGAATGAAAGGAATGAAATCTGCAGATTCTGTAGAAATTCAGAAGATCATCAATACCTACTTCAAAAATCTTAACTCTCATAGGATGGAAAACACAGAGGAAATGGACAGATTTCTAGATGCATATGAATTACCAAAGCTGAATGAAGAAAATATAAAAATCCTGAGTAACTCTGTATCAGAAAACCAACTTGAAAATGCAATAAAAAACTTGCCAAGGAAGAGAAGTCCAGGTCCTGATTTATTCACAGCTGAATTCTATAAGAAATTTAGGGAAGATTTAATGCCAATACTTCTCAAACTATTTAATGAAATTGAAAAGGAAGGAATTCTCCCCAACTCATTCCTGGAGGCAAGTATTATCCTGATACCAAAACCAGAGCAAAACCCAACCAAAAAGAGAACTACAGGCCAATCTCCCTAATGAATATAGATGCAAAAATTCTCAATAAAATGCTAGCAAGCAGAATGCAACATATCATCAAGATTATATATCATGACAAAGTGGGATTCATCCAGGAATGCTGGGATGGTTCAATATACACAAATCAATTAATGTCATACACCACATCAATAGAGCCAAAGACAAAAATCACATGATCATCTCAGTTGATGCAGAAAAAACTTTTGATAAAGTCCAACACTTATTCATGATAAAAACCTTACAGGAAATTGGGATAGGTGGACTTTACCTCAATTTGATAAAAACCATCTATGACAAACCAACAACTTACACCATTCTAAATGGCCAGAACCTGAAAGCTTTCACTTTAAAATTAGGAACAATACAAAGAGGCCCACTGTCACCACTCCTATTCAATATAGTTCTGGAAATATTAGCCAGAGCAATTAAACAAGAGAGAGAAATAAGAGGAATATGGATAGGAAAAAAAGTGAAATTGTCATTATTTGCAGATGACATGATACTCTACACAGAAGACTCCAAAAACTCCATGAAAAGGCTTATAGATTTAATAAGCAAATTCATTAGAATAGCTAGATACAAAGTTAATGCTCAAAAATCAATAGCATTCCTGGAAACAAACAACAAGCAGACTGAGAGAGAAATTAGTGAAACCATACTTTCATAATAGCATCTAAGAAAATGAAATACTTATGAATCAATCTATAAAAACAAGTAAAAGATCAATACAGTGAAAATTACACTACTCTGAAAAAAGAGATCGAAGAAGATTTCAGAAAATGGAAAGATACTCCTTTTTCATGGATAAGAAGAACAAACATTGTGAAATACTCCCAAAATTGTTGTACAGATTCAATGCAATCCTAATTAAAATTCCATTAGTGTACTTCACAGATCAAGAGAAAACATCCCTAAAATTCATCTGGAACCAGAAGAGGCCTAGAATAGCAAAAGCAATCCTGGGCAACAAATGGAAGGCAGGAGACATAACAATTCCTGACTTGAAATTACATTATAAAGGTGCTGTGATAAAATCAGCTTGGTACTTGAAAAAGAGCAGATGTGAATATCAATGGAACAGATTAGAAGATGCAGGCACAGATACAAACACACTCAGATAACTTATTCTTGAGAATGGGGACAAATATGTTCACTGGAAGAGAGATAGCCTCTTTAATAAATGATACTGGACAAAACTGGCTTTCCACATGCCAAAAACTAAAACTAGACCCACGTCCATCATCATGCACTAAACAAAAGTCAAAACGAATCAAAGATCTAAATATACAAACAGAAACACTAAATCTACTGAAAGAGAAAATAGGTAAAAATCTTAGTCCTATCAGTAAGCAGAGTTCATGAGCAAAATCAAGCTGCACCGAAAATACTTCAAAGAATCCACGACTGGGATCTCATCTTATCGAAACGTTTCTGCACATCAAAAGAAATTACCATCAGAGTAAAAAGAAAACTAACAAATTGGGGAAAAATTTTAGTCAACTCTCCTTCAGACAAAGGACTTCTATCTAGAACATCTAAAGAATTTTTAAAACATTTAGCTCCCAATGTTCAAAGACCCAATTCAAAAATGGCCATCTGAGATGAATACACCCTTCTCAGATGAAGAAATTCTAATGGTGAATAAATATATGAAAAAATGTTCAACATCATTAGTTATTTGAAAAATGCAAGTTAAAACAATACTGAGATTCTCACTCACCCCACAAAGAATGGCTATTATTAAGAAATCCACCAATGACAAATTCTGGAAAGGCTGTGGAGAAGGAGGAACACTTCTCCACTGCTGGTGGGAGTGTAGATTGTTGAAACCACTGCGGAAATTAGTTTTGAGATTCCTCACAAAACTAGGATTGGAATTTCCATTTAACCCAGCTATTCCCCTTCTGGGCATTTTTCCAGAAGAATTAAAAACATCATCCCACAGCAATATATATGCGTCCATGTTCATAGCAGCACAATTTGTCATAGCTAAATCTTGGAACAACCCAAATGCCCACCAACTGATGGATGGATAAAAAGATGTGGTGTTTTTATGCAATGGAGTATTACTCAGCTATAAAAAAGATAAACTTGAGACTTATAGGTAAATTTATGCAACTAGAGACCATAGTCATAAGTGAAATAAATTGGACAAACATGTGTAAACATCATATTGTACCCATGGAGTAAGAACATAAAAGAGTAAATAAAACCCAAAATGTACAATAGATAATAGGAAGGGGAAAGAAATTTCTCAAAGCATGGAATAACTTGGATGAGGGAAAGAAGAAAAAGAAAGTACTAAGGCATTATATATATATACATATACATATACATATATATGCATATATATATATATATATATATATATATGGGTAGGTGACATAACTGTACTACTGAGGTCTGATGGTTTATTGAGGCCAACAGTTAATGATTAAAAGTTTTTTTTATTTTTGGACCAATTTTGCATGCTTGTATCTGGTGATCTGAGCAATTTATGTGAAGGCAATAATTTGTAGTATAACAACCACTGGTGAATTCCTACCATCCTGTCTAGTGAAACTGTATTGTCTCTATTGTTCTTTTAAGTTATTATTTTCTTATTCCCTTTAATGAACTGATCAATCTTCTATTCTTACATCTGGTAATCTCAGCAACTTTGTTGATGATAATAATATGTAATCTAACAACCATTGTTAATTCCTATCATCTTGTTTTGAAATTTTGTATTTTTATGTTGTTTTGTTTTTGTCTTTGTTGTTACTTTGTTATTGTTTTTTCTCTTTGTTAATCCCTTTCATTTTGTTTGAAACCCCATATCATTTTTAATGTCCTTGCTTTGTTTTGTTTTTGTTTGTATTTTGCTATTGTTCTTTTTCTGTACTATTTTCTTTAAAATAAAAAAAAAGTAAAACGAAAATATGGCAGCTACTCCTTCCTTTTTTGTCTTTATATTGCATGGGATATTCTTTTCCATTCTTTAACTTGTTAGCCTATGAACTCCTTCTTTAGATTAAATGTGGCTTTTGCATGTTGTTTTATGATAGTCTGCCAGTCTTGTCTTTTGAATGGGAAACTTACACTATTCACACTGGGAGTGATTACTAAAACATATATTCTTACTTCTCTCATAGCACTATTTTTCTGCAGTTGATTCTCTTTCTCTCTTTTCCCTTCCACTTATGTGATCCCTTTACCTGCTGCATCTGTTCCAATAGACTTTTGGGTATTGTCTGCTTTATTTTCTCTGTCTAGGATATCCTTGAGAATTGTTTTCAGTGCTTGTTTTGTTGTGGTCATGAATTTCTTAATGTGCCCCTATTCCTTTGAAGGAACTTATTTCTCTATCAATGTTGAAAAAATATTGCAGAATATATTAGCATAGCCTGGAAATTCTTTTCTTTCAGTGCTTGAACCCCTTTAGTCCCTTGAATCTCTTTATTCCAAGACCTTGTGATTACTGGCTTGTGTTGAGAAATCTGTTATAGTTCTATTTGATTTATTTTATTAGTGACTTGTTGCCTTTCTCTAACAGCTTATAAGATTATATCTTTGTGTTGGAATTCTTGGATTTTGACTACAGTATGTCATGGAGAATTTCTTTTCTAATCATGGCTATTTGGGAATCCGTATGTCTCAAATATGTATATATTAAATTCTTTCCCCACATTTGGAAACTTTTCTGCTTAGTACTTTTATTCTTTTGTGCTATTGTCTGATTTGTCAGTAGTTCCAATTAATCTTAGATTTGTCATCTTTGTATTACCTAGCAGCTGTTTTACCAAGTTTTCATGCTCTATTGTGATTTTGAAGGACTTTTGAGTATGTATTTAGGGTCACAGGCACCAACCTTATCATATAGTTGTGGCACTCTGGGCTCACACTGTCACTTCTGCTACATATTCTTTCAGTATAAAGATTTTATTTTCTTGATTTCTGTTTGGCCCCCTTTCATGGACTAATTCTTTATTAAACTGGCCATTCATGTTCTGTACCATTATATATATATATATATATATATATTTTTTTTAACTTTTATTAGTGCCTTTTGTAAATTCACTGAATTTACCTGTTTATTTCATCTTCTTTGAGATCATTGAGCAATTTATTAGTTTTTTAGCTCTTCTTTTATTATTTTGAGTTATTCATCTATGTGGTTCTTTACCCCCTCACACTTAATGCCCCATGTATCAATGGAGAGACTTTGTTGCTAATAAAGAGATCTATTTAGTTAGCACTTTCTTTTCAGTGATGTTTTCTCACCCAAGATCCAACCACCTCTGTTAATTTGTAAATGGAGAATGTGATCTAATTGGCTCACCACCCAGTTCTTCAGAAATGGACTGCAGTATTGTTAGTGACACAAATGTGATCCTGATACTGGCATACAGAGAAAATCAGTTAACATCTACAATTATGCCAGCATACCAATAACAACAGCAGTAGCAACAGAATAGTGTCAATAAAAAACTGAATATTGACATACCACAAGAAGCAATAATATAGTATTCCCCCTTAACCATAGAAAAAGTATCTATATTTATGGTATAAACACCAAGAAACCAAATATTATTTACAATAAACATCTGTTGAATACAGCAATTATACTTCCACTACCAATAGAGAAGAATACAAAAGTAATAGCACAGAGTTAATTATCTAAAGATTCCTACAACTTTCTAGTTTTGCCACTTAATGAGGGGCTGCCTAATGGGAGACTACAAGAAGTAAAATTTGAAAAATTAAGCTATGAAAGAGGAGGAGGAGAGAAAAATGATATAAAGGATCCTATTAAGAAGTAAAAGGTAATTAATAGGATTAGAAAAAAGTAACACAATGGAACAAAAGTAGAACAAAAAACTAAAAATGGTAAAATAAAAAGAAAGAAGAAAATAAGAAATTTAAAAATGGATATGTATCCAAAAATAATGCCTTTGTACTTTGAAAAATTCTTTTGTGTTTCTTCCCAGGGTTACCAATCTTGGAATCCAGCAGAAATGGGGAGCAAGAATGAATCCTTGCTAAGACCTATTTTATTTCCTCACTCAAGGTTTTGTGTGTGAATGGTGAACTCTGCCCCACTTTTATGATGTGCCTACTTAGTCAGTGATGTCTCTCCTCAGGCTACAGTCACTCTGGCAACTCCCACATTCTGTGTTCTTCTGTGGACCACAATCACAGTCTTTCCCACTTAGTTTTATGGCTTGTGGGTCTGTGCGACCCTCCTCTTACCAGAAGACACTCAGTTTGTCCACTCCCCTCTGTGGGAATCATCCAAGCCAAGCCATGTCCTTGCTCACATTGCTAGATGAGAAAAGCAAGCAGACCCACCTACCTCCGAAAGCCAAACATGCCAGAGCTGGCTTCTTATTGCCGAGTGCGGGACCTTTGTAACCTTTCCAATCTGAAATGAACTTCTCAGGGGGTCTATTTCTAGCCTACACCTTCTCAATGGGCAAAATCCACATATGCACAAATGTTTTTCAATATCATTATTTATAATATTGGAAAAATTTAAACAATGAATCAAATAAATTATAGAATATTTAATAAGCAATGCACCCATTAAAATATTTGTTTTTAAAATTACCAGCTATGTGCCTCAAACCATGCTAATTTTTTAACTTTCATCTCAATCTTTATAAAAATCCTTTGAAGTTCTATTACTCCCATCTTACCATGAAGAAGAGCAAGATCTGTTCAGCGTCAGAGGACTTGCATCCTGCTTCATTTCCCTCTGTACACCACTGAAAGTCTGATTTTATCCTTCAGCTTAAAGTCCTTAAGTTCCTCTCTAACAGTGATAAGCACACTTCTCCAAAGGGCTGGAGGTAAATATTTTTGGTTTATGGGTTGTATAGTGTCTGTCAGAACTTCTCAAAGTAATGTTAAAGCCTCCATGAATGAATAGATGCAGCTGTGTTAGAAAACTATTTACAAGAAAAAGCAACTGGCCAAACTTGCCCTGAAGTTTGCTGTTTGTCAGCCCCTAGCCTATCAAATAAAGCCCAAACTCTTACGCATCCCAAGCTCTCCCATTTCTCATTCTAACCCTCTGGTAACATGGCCTCCATGAATTTTCTATACATGATTCTTGCTGGCCTTGCTGTAAAGATGTGTTCCCCACATTTCACTACTCCTATAATTGGTCTGATAGCCTCTTTACTTTTGCAATACCTGTTGATGTGCTTCTCGATTTCAGCACTAATTTTATTTCTTCTTTCCTACTTAAGGTCTTCCTTAGAGACTCTTGTAATTTTTACTTTTCATTCTCCATGCCAAGAAGGATATGGTATCCAAAGTTGTTTTAAAGACTGAACTGAATACTTACATACTTTGACATGTGGTACATTTTCTAGATAGAAAAATGTGGTATGTGATGCACACTTATTTACCACCTATCTCATAGCCTACAAAGGGAGATCTTTTGACATTTTATTTATAATTAAAGTGCATATCATCATACATATTTGTTCCGTTTTGATACATCATCACTTGGCATACTACTTCTCTTTAAACTAATGTCCTTTTTTCCCTTATTACATTCAATTATGAACCAATGAATTTATTATGAATTAGTGTAATATTACTATTATAAATTATATTTGTTTTTAAATTACTCACATAGGTAAATTTATCAGTTTTCCTGCCCATATAAGAAAGAATCTTTATATGATATTTAATTATAAGAAAGGTATTGAGTCTTGCACTTTGCAACTAAAGATATACCTCATATTTTCATAAAATATGCTTGGAGAGCCCTATGGAAAGCCTTGTAATCACTTCCTGTAAGAATCTGATAGCTTTAACTAACACATATGTGATGGTTTGTGTCTAGATGACCTCTCTAAACCTCTTGTGGTCATGGGGGATGGGCAGGATTTTGGAGATGGCTGAATTTAGAGTTTGTGATTGGTTCATTGTCTAGTGCTGGCATTAGGGATGTGAGCGCTACACCCGCCCTAGGGAAGATAGGCTGCATATAAGGAAAAGAAGAGGCTTGCTCAGCCCTTTTGCGCTTGTTGATTTTGCTGTCTTCTCTTGCCATGAACTGTTGTCCCTCTGCCAAGTCACCCTGCTTGGAAGCCAGCTGAGTAGGGATTAAAACCTCCCAAACTGTGAGCTAAATAAACCTTTTCTCCTTTAACTTTGGGTGTTGGGTATTTTTTGTCAGCAACAAGGGAAAAGTAACTAAGACGGTAGATTAAAAAAACAGGGTCTATAATACAAGTACATTGGGTATTGTGTAACAACTTTACCTCAAAAAGAGTGGAACTTGAAAAATACCTACATTATAATAAAACAAATCAAGTTTACAATTGTTAAGGCTATTATCCTAAGGTATTCATGATATAAATCATGGATATAAGAAAAATAACAGATTTAAGGTAAAATAAAATTGTGCATTAAAACCAGAACTTCTAGGCTCATGTGGAAAATGGTTTAGAAACTTAGATATTCTCTAATTGGACTTTATATCCTTAAATTTACCATTACTAAGTGCCTATAGTTATCAAGTATACTATTAACATTAATATTTGATACATTAAAATAGATCTAAAATCTTTTTATTAGACTATGAAAAGTGTTGAGTAGTGCTTATAAATTTTTATAATCACATTGTCTTACTCAAGTCCATCAGTCTTCAATATTTTTGATCTCAAGAACCCTTCATTTATGCTTTAAAAATTTTAGAGGGTCCTACAGACATTTTGCTTAAGTGAACTACATCTATCAATGTCTATTATAATAATAATTAAAATTAAGAGATTAGGACATTTATGTAATAATCCATTTTAAGTAACATATAGCTAATTATATTAGGTAACAAAATATATTTAATGAAACAAAAATACGTATTTCCAAAACAGAAGAAGAAATAGTGAAAAGAATGACATTGTTTTGTAGTTTTTTCAAATCTTAATGTCTAGATTAATATTTGTATTCCCATACATGTTTTTATATTTAACTTGACATGACGTTATCATAATTAAAGTATAAGGAGAAAAATATATAGATATGTAATTGGGAAAAAACCAGACTATTATAATAATCTTCATCCTTAGTTGTAGATTCTTTTTGATTCCATACTATATGGTAGTGTTTTTAAAGATTGATTGCAATGGCATCAGAACTTTTCACATAAAATTACATCAAAATTCAGTTATCTGTCTTGTACTTCAAATGCATTGTATAACCATGAATGATTTTGTATGCATATCATAAATTGTTCCTTTCAAATCAAAACTAGGTTCAGTGACCTAGGCAGATCTAAGTTGACTCATTATTGAAAAACCACATTCTTCAAAATCACCAGTGCTCTCCTAAAAATTAAGTTAGCATCATGACAGATAATTTCCCCCCAATTCTGATTTTATTATGAACATCATTCTCCTGAGAGTGACAGATTTACTTCCTGAATTTCAAGAAATACCTGCCAAACACACATGTCTGAAACACCATACTTTTTTATCATTCTTTTAAATTACAATAGTGGTGTATGGAAAAAATATTTAGTTTAACTTGCAACTCAGTAGCTGCACAAAATGTTTTTCTCCCAGGCATTAATTATTTTCTGCAATGGAGAAGATGTGATTCACACATACTTTCCTTACAGATACCAATAACATTAAAAAGTAGTTAAAGGGTCCAGACTTAATATAACTAATTTTTTTAATTTCCTCAACAAGGACGTAAGCATAACTGGAAATTTTTTCTGCAAGAGCATAAATATGAAAATACAATAAATTTGATTCTACTACCTTGATTTGTGCAAACCACGAGCAGTTTTTCCTTAGTAATTTTTGAAATATTGTGAAAATGTTAACAGTGAAAAGGTAAATAAGATCTTAATATTGTTAAGAGAAAGGTAAATAAGACCTTGATACTATTATGAATATTGTTTTTATCCCACAGATGCCTCAAGGGTCTTGAGTAATGTCAGCTGCTCACAGAAAACTTGTTGAGAACTGCTTGCATGGTCCTTCCATCTTCCTCTGGCCAAGACGCTTACTCCTGGCTTCCTTTCTTTTTTAATTTGTTCAACACTTCTACCTTCACTATTACCACCAACTTGTGATTTCCCCTTTTATTCAACGATGAGAAAAGAATGCTCCAGCTTCTAAGGGCGAGAGACAGACACAGACAAACAGAGAAAGAATGGAGAGGGAGAGGGGGTTAGTGTTAGAGGCTAACAAATTAGGGATCTTTAAAGCCTCTCACTCTTTAATATATTTGATATTTAGAAATACTGAAATTCTGTGGTAAATGTTCCTATAAATGTATCTATGCTTGATTAAATTTTGGTGGTAGTTTTGAGAATTCAGTGATATGGAAGTTCTACCTACATTGATTCAACAATTTCTCCTTGCCGCAGTACAAGACCCTCGACTCGAAAACAGTGTGCCTTGGCAGGGTTCCCTGAACCTGTTGTCATCTCTGATCCATGGTGTATATTTCGGGCGTATCCCTTGGAGTTACCTCCAGCTGGGATAATCCAATAGTGGAATAAGCTTCTCCTGGGTTTGACTTTGACTTGCTAGAGCTGATTTCTCAAATTCTGAATTTATTTTCCAAATGCTGAATTTATTTTTTTATCCTAAGACATTAGATCCCTTTTAGGAATCTTTTAATTATGTGATCATCTTCAAAAGATTTTGTTTGCTGGAAAACTGCCTCGTTAGTAACAACGCTATTTTCTCATTTCTCCTTGTCATTATTTCTTGTACTTTCACCAGAGGAAATTCATGGAGAGGAGGATGTGCAAAGCCTCTTCTAAGTCTATTCTTTAAGTTAATCCTGAAACCAGGGGAATTATGAAGATTTCTCCTTGGAATACCATCCTTTGTCTTTGGTCATTTACTGAAAAATCTTAAGAATACATTAGCCACGCCTATATGAATTTGTCTATGACAGTCTGGCTCTGGGGAGTAATCTCCTCTTCAAAACTTTCATGTGCTTGAAAGTCCTAATACATAGTTTTCAGGTTAAAGCAAAAGGCAGCCCAACAATTAAGTTGGGGTTTCCAAGATCTTGAGATAAACAAGTAAAACATTTGACTGATTGTGGTTTAGAATGCAACCTCTTTTCAAAGCTGGGACCATCCCAGATGATTTTTGTCATACTTAACATGCATGCCAGAGCCTGCCAATTAGCAAATGAAAATATAATTAATTTATACACTCCTAGCAGGTGTGCCTTTGGAGTAGTCCATGAGCTTTTTTGTTGTTGTTGTGTTTTTTTTTTTTTTGGCGGTACTGGGGATCGAACTCAGGACCCTGCGCTTGCTAGGCAGGCGCTTATTCCACTGAGCTATATCCCCAGCCCATTCCATGAGTTTCAACTGCTGAAGAAAATTACTTTTTGAACTTTTGTAGGATTTCTAATTAAAAGTGAGAAACTGATTTAAAAACTTCTTAGTGCTTTAATACTTTCCTAGTGAGTATATAAAGTGTCCATCAAACCCAAAGGCTACAAGAGGTGCTCTAGCTGGTAAGTAGTCACGGTGACCCTCCTCAGAGTACTGACCACATAATGCTACAAGAAGCTACACAGTTTGACAGGTTCCAAGGAACCAGAACATACTAGACTTTGACCTCAAATATGATGAGTTACGGGGGAAAATTTCTGGTAGGAAACTGGATACAGTTGTTTTCTGCTGCTTTCAGGATATATGCTTTGTAAAGACAGACAATAAAAAAAGAATCTCTCCTTATCCAGAGAGAACAAATCAGGTATTATATTTAAGAAAACAATATAAGGAGGGACAATTTTAAAAAGTATTGAAGTATTTCTTTTTGCATATCTCCTCTATTGAAATAGACTTCCTGTTTTCAAGAAATTTTGTGTGACTAAAGTTTTGAACAACATGAAATAAGGCTGTCAACAGTGGTGCATTTTATACAGAATGGAGATGTATTGTGCCACAGTGTGTCTGAGCGCAGAAGTACGTGATGGGGAAGAGACATACAAGGTGTACCCTTTTCAATTTAAAAATTAAACACAATTTAAAGGTGAGAACCTAATAAAATATCTGCCTCAAGTTACACTCTTGATTCTCTCAGAGGAAACCATTTTCTCTTGTAAGATTTTGTCCCTATAAGTGATAAAATTTTACTGCTATTTATAATTTTTCAGTTTAGATAATAAAACAGTGAACTAAGGCACTTTACATCTCTCACATGTATTTACTACCTCTATTATTTCTCTTCTTCACAATACAGCAAAATAGTTATATTACAAATGATCAAATCAGTATTTGAGTTTTTCCATCCTTGTTACTTTTCAATATTCACAGTTGAGGAAATTATTGTACTTATATTTTTCCTTCTTTTTTCATTTCCCAATTTATCCTTATACTTAGGACAAATTCATTCTCAAATGTTCTGGTTGAACTGAAATCTCTTCCCCGCTCACTGAGACAAAACTTTTGTTTGTTTACCTTTTAAAATGTCTATTAGAGTTGCCCAGTCTTCTCCTTCCCTTCATACTGACCAGTCGGTTTCTATGTTTCACAGGCGGATTTCTCACCGCCGTCAACCTGGGAACTACCTTGACCTCTTCACTCCATGTTTCCGCCTGTTTCCTAGATACAATGTTTCCGTTATTGCTTGTTTGATACTTGGGCTAAAACTTTAGAAGGCCTAGTATCTTTCATTTTTGAAATGTTTTGAAGCGAAAATGTTTTATTTTCATGCTGGTATCCTTCACATTTTCCTTACCTTCAAATTTCTCTAAAGTGATGTCAATTTCACTCATTCTTTCCAAATCGGAAAATACGATCTCTTGTCTGGTGTTGTTTCTTTCCCTACTCTCTTTATCCTTCTGTGCTTGGTATATACTATTCCTTTACTGTCTTTTTTGTGGGCTTCATAAGGGAGCAAGCAGCAATACACTAATATGTCCCATTAGAGATCTTTCATCATAGGTTTAGTTACCAGAAGTTTCGAATCATTAACTCAATGTCTGTATGGAGAAAGGCAGAGGGAACTCAGAATAAGCGTCATTCCAGGGGCCCATTGATATGTTAAATTTCTACTGCCAGGTGGGAGTTGTGCAATCTTCATCGCCAGGAATACTGCAGGTTTTCCGGCCTTATTTCATTTTTAGTTTCACTAAACAAAATGGACACTAGATGGCGCCATAAAAGCACATTCTGCATGGTCAGAAAATCCACTTCGGTTGAAAATTTTGAACGCATCATAAAGTCTTTTCCAAAAAAAAATGGATAGTAATCATTTAGTAAATACTGAAGAAATATTTCAGTGCAGTGTGTGAAGTGGCTGAGATTCAGTTATTATTATAATGATGCAGAATCTTTCTCTTTGAAGAATGCTTTCTGGGAGATTTCTAAGTATCTGCTATATTAATTTCCTTAAACCTCTTTTTCCTATTTGCACGCTCGTGCATAGTTCAGTTGTAAATTTGATTTTTAGTGGAGCTATCAGTCTGACTGTATCATATCTTTGACGCGTGTACTCACACTGTCTCTGCTGGGGGTTGGCCAGCTCTGCTATTCTTAGCGGTGGATGTTAGCTCATTGCTTTTGCTCGCTATGCCGTATTCTAATAGTAACTTAGGTAGCTCGCAGGATGCTGCTCCGCACCACATAGAAAGAGGACAATACGGAGAGAGTGGGGTCCTTCCAACGTCAAGGGAAGGAGTTTCAGATGCTCTTAATGCTTATGCCTTGGTAAGAGATGAACACAAACCCGAGAGACGATAGTGTCATAAATTTAGATATCTTTGTAAAAAGGGCTTAATAAAGACGTTGGCTTAAACAAAAGTTCAATTGGACGTTGTTTAACTGAAGAACATTTAAAACTACATTCAATTGTTTGGCTATTCTCTCTTTTTTTATTTTAAGAGTAAAAGCACAAAAACATATTAACAAACAGACACAAAGTAGCACAAGAAATAGTACAATCAAAACTGATTTACAGACGATGTGACATGGACTCAACAATGATTGTTGCTTTACCTATTGATATCTTCGGAGTGTATATTCATGAGCACAGATACAGACATGTGAAACGGGTCAAACAATTAACCATCTCAACAACAGAAAACAAACAAACAAACAACACCAACAACAAAAAAAAGAGACCGGAAAGCATTAACAAAGAGGCACAAAGTAGTACAATAACAGTAAGATCAGAATTGAATTATAGACAAAGCAACATAAAACCACCAATAGTTGCTGCTTTGCAAATTGATATCTTCAAAGTGTGTGCTCAGGATAACACATACAGATACACAAGATTGATTGAATAACCCGTCATAAATTATTCCTTAGCATTAAGTGATATAATACAATAGTAGAACCATGTTAGCCCTCCTGCATATATGTATATTCATATATACATACATTTTTGCCTGTTTCTTTTCTCCTTTCCCTCGTCCCATCTGTTCTTTGCTTTTGAACAGATTTCCTTCATGTCTCTTAGTTTATATTCCCACCCTCAGGTTCTTACACCAGTGATACAATAGGTTGCCTGCTCATGTACCGCTGATTTATTTCACTTATGAGTATGGACTCCAGTTTTGACCACTTGCCTACAAAGTCCCCAAAACTGTCTTTCTTTATAGCTGAATAATATTCCATTATATAAAAATGCACAGTTTTTTAATCCAGTTTTCTGTGGATGGACATTTGCGTTGCTTCCACATTTTAGCTATTACAAATTCCGCTGCTATAAACATGGGTGCACATATATCAGAGTGATATGCTGTTTTCAGATCTTCTGGGAAAATACCCAGAAGGGGAATAGCTGGTTTGAATGGAACCTCTAGACCTAGTTTGCAGAGAAATCTCCAAACGGCTCTCCACAGTGGTTGCACCAGTCTGCATTCCCACCAGCAGTGTAATAGAGTCCCTATTTCTCTGCAGCCTCGCCAGCATTTGTTATTGGATGATTTTTTCATACTGGCCAGTCTTACTGGGGTGAGATGAAATCTCGATGTTGTTTTTATTTGCATTTCTCGAATGACTAAGGATGTGGAACATTTTCTCATATATTTATTTGCCATTTGTATTTCTTTATGTGAGAAGTGTGTATTCATCTCAGATGCCCATTTTAGTATTGGGTCTTTGAATTTGGACAGGTACATGTGTTTTAATTCTTTGTATGTTCTAGATAGCAGTCCTTTGTCTGAGGGACAGCCAGCTAGGATTTTTTCCCAATTTGTGGGTTTTCTTTTTACTTTGCTGGTGATTTCTTTAGATGTACAAAAACTTTTCAGTAGGATGAGGTCCCAATTATTGATTCTTTGAAATATTTCCCTTGCAGTTTCATTTTTGTTCATGAACTTTCTGCCTACTCCTATGTCTTCAAGATTTTTACCTACTTTCTCTTCCAACAGATTTAGAGTTTCTGTTTAAATGTTGAGGTCTGTGATCCATTTTGACCTGAGTTTGGTGCATGGTGATAGACTTGGGTCTATTTTCAGTTTTCGGAAAGAGGCAAGCCAGTTTTTCCAGCAATATTTATTAAACAGGCCTTCTTTTTTCCAGTAAGTTTGGTTGACTCCTTTGTCAAATATTAGGTAGCTGAGTGGGATTTTCGTTATGGTTACATCTTCCAGTCTGTTCCATTGATCCTCAGGTCTGTTTTTTAGCCAGTACCAGGTTGATTTTATTACAGTAGCTTTGTAGTATAATTTGAGGTCAGGGACTGTGATTCCACCTGACTTGTCCTTATTGCCCAGGATTGCTTTTGATATTCTGGGTCTCTTCTGGTTCCAGATGAATTTGAGGCATATTTTCTCTAGATCTGTGAGGTATGCTAACGGTAGTTTAATGGGAATTGCATTGAATCTGTACAACAGTTTTGGTAGTATGGCCATTTTTACAATGTTAGTTCTTCCTAACCATGAGCAGTGTATGTTTTTCCATTTATTGAAATCCTCTTCAATCTCCTTTTTCAGAGTACTGTAGTTTTCACTGAATAAATCTTTCACATTCTTTGTTAGATTGATTCCTAAGTATTTCAGTTTCTTGGTTGCTATTGTAGAAGGTATGGTTTCCTCAATTTCTCTCTCAGTCTGTTTGTTGTTCATGTATAGGAATGCTATTGATTTTTGGGTGTTGACTTTGTGTCCAGCTATGCTGCTGAATTTGTCAATTAATTCGAGGAGTTTTGTTGTGGAGTTTTTGGGGTCCTCCATGTATAGTATCATGTCATCTGCAAATAGTGATAGTTTGACTTCTTCCTTTCCTATCCTTATTCCTTTTATTTGTCTCTCTTGTCTGATTGCTCTGGCTAATGCTTCCAGAACTATGTTGAATAGGAGTGGTGACAATGGACATCCTTGTCTTGTTCCTGACTTTAAAGTGAAAGTTTTCAGCTTATGTCCATTTACTATGATGTTGCCTGTTGGTTTATTATAGATGGCTTTGATCAGATTGAGGTAGAGGCCATCTATTCCTATTTTTTCTAAGGTTTTTAACATGAATGCATGTTGGACTTTATCGAAAGCCTTTTCTGCATCTGTTGAGATGATCATGCGGTTTTTGTCTTTGGCTGTATTAATATAGTGTATTACATAATTGATTTGCAAATATTGAACTATCCCTGCATTCCTGGAATGAATCCTACCTGGTTGTGGTGTATAATTTTCCTTACGATTCGCTGTAATCTATTTGCCAATATTTTGTTGAGTATCTTTGCATCTATGTTCATTAGAGAGATTGGCCTGTAGCTCTCTTTCTTGGTTGGGTCCCTCTCTGGTTTTGGTATCAGTATAATACTTTCCTCCAGAAATGTGTTGGGGAGAGTCGCTTCCTTTTTCATTTCACTGAAGAGTTTGAGGAGTGTTGGCATTAGATCTTCTCTGAATGTTTTATAGAATTCTGTTGTGAATCCATCACTGCCTAGGCTTTTCTTTGTTGGTAAGTTTTTAATGACGTTTTCAATCTCATTAATTTATATTTGGTTGTTCAGGATTTTTACGTCTTCCTGATTCAATTTTGGTAATTTGTACCTTTCTAGGAATCTGTACATTTCTGCTGTATTTTCTATCCTATGGGAATACAGATTTTCAAAGTAGGTATTCATGATTTTTTGAATTTCTGTGGGATCTGTAGTGACTTCATCCTTTTCATTCTTTATTGCATGAATTTGAGATCTTTCCCTTCTTTTTTAGATAAGGTTGGCTAGGGGTTTATCAATTTTACTTATTCTTTCGAAGAACCAACTCTTTGATTCACTAATTTTTTGTAGAGTTTTCTTCATCTCAATTTCATTAATTTCTGCCCTGAGTTTTACAATCTCCTCCCTTCTTTGGGCTCTTGGTTTGGCTTGTTGCTCTTTTTCTAAGAGTTTGAGGTGTATCATTAGGTTATTTATTTGCTCTTTTTCTGTTTTCTTTTATATGAGTTCATTGCTATAAATTTCCCTCTGAGGACTGCTTTCATTGCATCCCACAGATTCCGGTAGGTTTTTCTTGCATTTTCATTTATTTGTAGGTATTTTTAAATTTCTTCTTTAACTTCTCGTGTGACCCACTGGTTATTCAGGAGGTTGTTGTGTAATTTCCAAATGTTTATGTGGTTTTTGGAGTTCTCTTTGTCATTAATTTCCAATTTCATTGCATTGTGGTCAGATAATATGCATGGGATAATTTCAATCCTTTTGTATTTAGGTAGGTATGCTCTATGGGCTAGAATGTGGTCTATTTTAGAGAAAGACCCATGTGCAGCTGAGAAAAATGTGTATTCTGATGTTGTGCGGTGGAACACTCTGTATACATCTACTAAGTCCATTTGTTCACACTTTTGGTTCAGGTCTGTTATTTCTTTGCTGAGTTTCTGTCCAGTTGACCTGTCTCTTTGCGTCAGAGTGGTGTTTAGGTCCCCTATTACAATAGTGTTATTAGTTATTTGATTTCTCACGTCTGTTAAGATTTGACTTGTAAATTTAGGTGCTTCATTGTTTGGTGCATAAATGTTTAGGATTGTTACCTCTTCCTCTTGCAGCTCTCCCCTAACTAGTATGTAATGGCCTTCTTTATCTCTTTTGATTGTTTTTGGTTTGAAGTTTACATTGTTTGCAAACATAATAGCTACCCCTGCTTTTTTCTGGGGACCTGTTGTATGGAGAATTGTTTTCCAACTTTTAACTTTCAACCTGTGGATTTCCTTTTGAGTAAAATGTGTTTCCTGTATACAGCGTATCGTTGGATTGTGTTCCTTAATCCACTCTTCCAATCTTTTCCTTTTGAGTTGTGAATTGAGGCCATTTACTTTAGTGGTTATAATGGTAATATGTTGGCTTATTCTAGTCATGTTATTTACTTGTTTTTGTTTTCCTTGTTTTGCTGACTGTTTACTTACTTGTTCTGTTTAGGGAGTTATTTCTATCATTGTTCTTTGGATTGTGGTCTTTTTTTTTCTCTGTCTAGAATATCTTTTAGTGGTTTTTGCAGTGCTGGTTTGACACTCATGAAGTTCTTCAGTTATTCTTTGTCATGGAAATATTTTATTTCTCCATTGAATTTGAGGGATAGTTTTGCAGGATACATCAGTCTGGGTTGCAAGTTGTTTTGTCTCAGAATCTGTAATATCTCGCTCCAAGCTCTCCTTGATTTCATGGTCTCCGTTGAGAACTCTGCTGTGATTCTGATGGGCTTTCCTTTATAGGTGATCTGTTTCGTTTCTCTAGCAGCTTTTAATGTTGTGTTTTTTTGCTGGATATCTGGGATCTTGACTATTATATGTATGTGTGTGTTTTTCTTTGGGTTATGGATCGTTGGGGTTCTATATGCCTTGATTAACTCTACCTTAGTATCTTTTACCTTGTTTGGGAAATTTTCTGCTATTATTTCAGCAAGTATTCTTTTTATATCGTTTGTGTGATCTCCTGCTGTTTCACTCACTCCTATTAGTTGAATATTATTGCGTTTTGCCTCATCTTGCAGCTGTTGGATTGATTTTTCTTGTGTCTTTGATAATTTTATGAGATCCTTCCTTTCACGCTCATAAGCTGCCATGCTGTCTTCAATGTCTGAAATTCTATCTTTGGTTTCATTTAAGCAGTTTTGGAAGCTTTCTGTGGAAATTTTCAAATCCTGGCAATCTCTTTGGACCTGTTTCATTCTTGGTAATTCATGCCTAAATTGCTCATGTAACGTTTCCATGTGTTTCGTATTTTCTTCTTATCTTTTATCTATTTCTTCACTATGTGTATGGAACATTTCTTCCATTATAGTTTTCAGTTCATTTTTTTTCTGAGAGATCATTGCAGGTATGTGGCTTATTTCTGCTTTAAGCTCTTTTATGGCCTGTTGGAGTTATTTCATTTCGGATGCAATCGTTTCATAACTTGCAGAGATGTGGCCTCCTAGTTTCCCTGTATCCTCACATTCAGGACTTGTTCTGGGTGGGGTTGAGTTCTGAGACTGCATTTTGTTCTTCTGTCTTCCTATTTTTGGGTATCAGATTCAAAATATTGAGCAATATATTACCCAGGCGGTTCACCTGGCAAAGGTCTCCTGCAGAGGCTGCACCAATGACTCCTTCTCTTCGGGAGAGTGTCCCTTAAACTTTCTGCTGAGAGTTCTGCTTAAAAGGCTGTTCAGGTGCTGGTTTCTCGGGTGAGCTACTCCCTGCCGAGAGACCTGGGTGGGGTGTGTGAGACCGCTCCCCCGCCCTCCCAGGATTCCCTGCCGGTACACGGACGGATCTCCTCCCCCACTCGGTCACGAGCGCAGATAGCTCACCAGTTTTCGGAGTCCCTGCAGGCAGGAAGGTTCCAAAGTGCCAGTTTTTTGTGCTAAGCTTGCGATCCGCTGCTCACCACCGCTTCTGTTTCCTCGCGCTCTCGGGTCTGGGGGAGGGAGCGGGATGCTCCACTCCTCTGTGCTCCTAGCGCCGCCTCGGCTGCGGACTGCAGGCCGCTGAGGGCCTTGGCTGCGTAGCCGGCCCGATGCGCGTGAGATCCGATACCGCCCCGTGTTGCCGCTGCTAAAAAGCTGATTTCTGACGGGAGTCGCTGGGGAGCTGTGCCGGTTTGGGAGGCGGGATGGATTGAGCTGTCTGTGCCCCCAGGGCGCTCGGACCCAGCCAAGCCACCTCCCCACGTGGAGTGTCTCTGGTGCCCAGGGTTCGGTGCTTTCCCACGTCTCGCCACGGCAATTTGGGCCGCCCTACCTCATATGCCCTGGCAGCTCAGAGAAACACGTTCAGTTTTAACTTCCCAGCCGAGGTCCCAGCATTCGCGCTCGCCAAGTCTGTCTCGAGCTGGTGGTGTTTATCAAGGAGGATCGCTCCTTTGCTGCTCACCTGGTCGCCATCTTCCTGGAAGTGATCTGTTTGGGTATTCTCAACATTGCTGTAATTTAACATTTCCTTTTTTGACTGACCCTAAAAAAATCATGTAGGTCATGCATAAAAAAATACTTCTAGCTCCAGGTCTTGTTCAGTAACTGAGAAGAGGGAAGACCTAAAAATCTGGTTGTTAAGAAACACCCCTATTAAATCTTATGAACAGCCTATTTGGGGAACATTTATTTTCCTTCACAGATCATGTTGTTGTGAGGCAATGTTGCAGAATAATGAGAATATTTACTGATATTCAGAAAACATACATGCTGCTAAATTTGCAGAAGAAGGTGCTGGAGATATAGCTCGGTGGAATAAGCACTTGCCTGGCAAGCACAAGGTCCTGAGTTCAATCCCTGTTGCCACAAAAATTAAAAAAAAAAAAAAATTAAAAAAAATATATTTGCAGAAGAGATGTTTTTGTAGAAAATGTATCATTGCTTTAACACATCACTGCATCTGAATAATATAAGTTGTGAGTGACTTAGAAATAGACAAAAAAAAAAAAAGGTAAGACACTGGACATGCATGAATTTCCAAAGATATTTTATTCTTTTCTTAGAGAGGCAATTATACCATATAACTTGAACTACTTTAATTTCACCTTTTTCATTTAGAAAATATTTGAAGGGCAAAAAGACTCATTTCCTCAAACCTAAGCTGTGGCATTTTCCAGTAAAAGTTAAAAAAGATTGCCAATGGAGGCCTGCGTCTTATCGGCATCTCTGCACTCTCCTTTCTTAATCTCTCCTTGACAATTTGTCCTTACCTGATTATCTAATCACTGTGCTGTGATTACAAGTCTCCCAGTAGCCCAGCAAGGCTACACTATCATTATGAATTTATCTCAGAAGCAGCTATAAGAAACCACACACACACACACACACACATACACACACTTCACCTTCATCCATGTCAGATTGGTAAAAGTTTTTGTTTATTTCGGTTTCCTGTTTACTCAGTTACCCCATGAACTGTACAATCTCCAGTTGCCCTGTTTCCATGATACCGTAATGTGACATTGGTGCCTGAATTATACTGGTAAAATACAAATGTTTAGAAAATGTCTTTCTTCAAAATTCCTATAACTGTATGTTTTTCTTTTTCCTTGTATCACATGAAGCCAGTTTCTTCATTTTTCTTCTGTTTTACAATATTAAGATAACCTCTGGTACAAACACTTGTTAATTTTTTGGTCTCGGAATTGAATATCATATATTTTAGTGTCTACCAGGTATTTTTTCCCTTGAAAGGAAATGCTCCCCTACACGAGATTTAATTCTTTGGTGTTACAGGTTAGTGACATGTCTGTGAGCTGAAATGGGAGGATGGGTGTATGATATTCAAGAGAGGCACACAGGGATATTGTTAAGAGCATGTGCTCTGGAATTTGCTGCCAGAATTCAAATTCTGCCTCTGATCTATTCTGGTAGTAACTTCTTGAGTAAGTTGCTTTATTCAAGACTGAGTTCTGATGTTTGAAGCATATAACACAAGATTTGAAGAGCAATAGACACAAGGTAAAGATTAATTTGAAAGCAAAAGCATGGTGAAATCATACTATTATGTGTGAAGCACATATACACACCGATGTCCCTTATTATTATAGAGGTGATGATGGTGGTTAACACTGAACTATTGTCAGGTTCTGTCCCGGCCCGCGGGTAGTCAACGAAGGCTCCTAAAGAGAGAGGGAGTGGGGTAATCTGGGACAAGAGACACAAGAAATGGAGGCAAGACAAAATTCTGATCAAGCCTCGTTTATTGAGCGGAAGTTTTGGGCTTATATACAGTGCAGGAGCGGGGATAGGTAACCAGGCAACGGAGGGAGGTACAAACATCATACGATATTACATCATTATAGGAAGTTGACCGTATATGGAAGTTGTTACATAAGATGTCATATAACTACAGGAAGTTGACCATATATAGAAGATATTACACAACTACAGGAAGTTAACCATATATGGAAACCGAAACTAAAATTTCAAGATGGCTGGTAGCTTACAAAATGGATGCGGACTGCAGATCTCTCAGCAGTACAAGATGGATGCAGACCACAGGTCTCTCAGCGGTCTCCCACAAGGTTCCACTCACTCCAGTGTTACAGTTATTCTTCCTTAATTATCTAAAAAATGTCTTGGACTCCTTCATACTATGAAGAGATATCCATCACATTTCTCATAAAAAATTTCAATTCTCTTCTCCTCCACCTGCGCCCCTCCCCCTGAGTTGTTGGCTGTGCTCACATCTGATCCTCTTTTCCTCTTGTTTCCATTCAGGCCAAGCTCAAACGGTCCAGTTTCACCTCCTAGATTCCCTCAAAGCACTGCTCACTGAAGGCTCGTGCCCATACCGAGAGAAAGTGGGGGATCAAAACATATGATATTTACATTTTTAAAAGTTTACAGAGTAAAAGAAACATTGCCAAACATGATGGGATAGGTGTGTTCAAAGTGAGTGGGAGCATTTTGAGGGCAGTTAATGGCAAACTATCTTTTACTATAGTAAATTTTAAAAATTAAAGTTTCATCACATGTTTTGATCAAACACTAATGTTGGTGAAACACTAACAATAATTTCTGTCGAATGAAAACATCACCATGTAGCCCCATCTGATTTACCAGTCTTCATACACAGAGCAACTCAATTGTCTCTTTGACTGAGGCCTTTTTGTCCGTTTGTGAGGGCTTTTTGCCTCTGAACAGCCCTAAATGACCACTGCTAACTTTAGAACAATACTCCTTCACTGCCCTTAACTCAAAGACAAATGATGTATAATTTTTTCTCATGTAAACATTTTATTTTCAACACAGTTGTGCTTTTAAATTGAGTCAGTTGGTTCCAACTTATGCATAGGCTTTTCCCCCTCACAATTTATCCATGGCTTCTGAACTCACTCAAATTCAGAGTTAAGGGCTTTGCATGACCCACAGGGCTTCAAGGGCCTCCTGTCTATGGGCATTTGTATGATCCCACGTAGTTGTAGAGCGATTGTCATTCTTCTCTGACAACATTGACCTCTTTGCTATTCCTTGAACCCAAAAGCTGCCAGTGCCACATTCACCAAGCATATTTATATGCTACTATTCCTTCTACCTGGAAAATGCTTAGATAGCAAACGATTTAAAATTTTCTTCCTTTGAATCCCTCCCCAGAACTTTTCATCTCTCATCTCTCCCCTGAAATACCAAAAACTACACACTTACTTTTGTGCTTATGATTTGCCCATATCCACTAGAATTTAAACCCCATTAAGTCTGTTTTTTTGTTTGTTTCAATTTTACTTCTGTACCTCAGCAGAATATCTGCCACTTAGAAGATGCTCAGTATTTATTTATTTATTTATTTATCCTAGAGGTTGAACTCAGGGCCTTGCGTGTGCTAGGAAAGCACTCCGCCAGATGACTGAACCAGAATGTATGAGATTAATGGTGCACACTAGGCACTTTAGGGCACGGGAAAGTGAGCTTTGTTTAGAGCGGTCAGGGAAAGCTTCATGGAGAAGGAAAATAAACTAGATGATTATAAGCAAGGAGAAAAAGGGTTTTACAATAGGAGAGGCAGAAGTACGTACAAAGCACACAGGGTGAGGTGCTTTTAAGAACATTAAGATTTTAACATGGGCAAAGTATAAATTTGGTATGTGTATGCAGAGCAACCGTGCTCCAAGTGTTGGCTGAAACCTGCTGTGATGATGCAGATTTGTGGGTGAGCTGATGAAATCTTAGGACCCCTTGGGTGCAAGAACTGAGGAAAAGCCCTGTCAATGTGCTTAGAAGGTAATTCATTTTTCTAAAAGTAGGATATGTTAACCAGAATCGGGTAAGTCTCCATCCTGACTTGCCACTGTCACATTTCTCATAAAAGGAGGAATGGAATGGTCAAAGACAATTTGGGGAAATTAAGCTGGGATTTTTTATTCTGACTTCAGTGGAATAATGAAATTTGGTTCATGGATACTTCCATGTATAGTCAAACTTCTGCCAGCCATCTCTGAATAACTTCCAAGAACACTAAGATCCACCTTGCCCACTTATCTATGTCAGGATGGACGGCCTGGGGAAAAGCTGCCATGGATGTGCCCTTCCCCAGCCCTACTAGGGAGTAATGAAGAGGAAAAAGTGAGAAAATGCCCAGTCCAAGAAGCTAGTTGACCGGAAATTCTTCAAAATCTCTTACTTTCTATGTAACGGAAACTCGATGTTTCCTTCAACTTGAAAACACTCTTAGCAATCCATGTGCATTACTACAACAAGCTGAGATAAACTCTCTAAATCAACAAACTCCCTCCTCACACAACTACATGGATGAGGGCTGACTTCTCCTTCTCATCTCTCTGTAAAGCAACGGCACGTGAAAAGTTAACCAGAGTATCCAGACAGAAAATAGAGAATAGGACGTGACAGAGGTATGTCAAGCAACTAAACTACTTCAGAGGGTTTTTTTTGCATTTATGGTATTTGTCGGTTTTTAGAATTTAAAGTTTTGTAGAAAATTGTTCTCACTTTAAACAATGTTTGTTTTTATTCCAAATTTTGTACCAATAGTGTTGTATTTCTTTTCTTAAGAAGTATTATGCCCAAATGAAATAAATTCAGACTCTTTGAAACCCAGACCTTCTCTACCTTGGGTATCTTCACAGACTCCCGCAGACAGGTTGTTCTTTACCCAGGGCACTGCCTGCCTCACAGACTATGCCAGCCTTCTGCTACCTTCCACAAGTGGTTGAATGTGGGAGACCACTGAGACCTGCAGTTGGCATCCATTTTGTAAACTATCAGCCATCTTGAAAGTTAAGTTCCAGTTTCCATATATGGTCAGTTTCCTGTAGTTTCCATGTATGGTTAGTTTCCTGTGATTTCTATATATGGTCAACTTCCTGTTAATTACATAATATCACCTGATGCTCTGACCACCCTCGCGTGATGTCTGGACCTCCCTCCATTGCCTAGTTACCTACTGATGTCAATCCCCATTCCCGCATGTATATAAGCCCAAGCTTTCCACTCAATAAACGAGACTTGATCAGACTCCTGTCTTGTCTCCATTTCTTGTATTCCTTGTCTCTTTTCCATCCCACTCCCCCTCTAGAGCCTTCATTGACTACCCGCGGGTCGGGACAAGTGGCGCCCAATGTGGGGCTCGAGTACAGGGGAATCCAGTGAGGACCGCTGTTCTAAGAAGTCATGTGCCCGCCTCCAACGAGACTGGAGTAGAAGAGGATCGGTCTGACGCAGGAACCTGCTGCGTCTGACATACCTTGGTAAGGACAGCGCATAATGGGACAAGCAATGTTAAAGAGCTAGAAAAAGCTCTCCAGGCACGAGGAGTAAAGGTTAAATATAAACAGTTGTATTAATTTTTTGATTATATTAATGAAGTTTGTCCTTGGTTTCCTATTGAGGGAACAATCAGTTCAAAGAGATAAAAAATAGTTGGTGATGCACTTAAGGTTTATTATACAGCTTTTGGGCTGGAAAATGTTCCGGTAACTGCTTTTTCATATAGGAATTTGATGAAATTTTATATCATAGGAATTTTGATAATACAATTGCTAATGTAGTTGAAAAAGGCAAAACTATTTTACAAGAAAATATTCAAAATGAGGCTTTAGAACAACCAGCAATTCAGAACACACCGTTGTTCTGACATTGGAACTGTTTATCAGCAAGGTCTTGCTGTGGCTGCTGCTCTGCAAGGTATACAGTCCGGCAGTTTTTATCTCAACAAAATAGAAGCAAATGTTTTACTTGTGGAGAAACTGGTCATTTTGCCAAAAACTATAACAAAGGTTCTATTGACAACTCTAAAACAAAGACACCAGGAATCTCTCCTAGATGTAAGAAAGGAACACACTGGTCTAAAGAGTGTAAATCAAGAAGAGATATTGAAGGCAAAGAATTAATTCTGATGCAGGGAAATGGGAATCGGGGCCAGCCCCAGGCCCCCAAACCTGTACCCAAACCCAGACAAATTTATGGGGTGCTCAAGTTTGTTCCACAAACCAACAATTCATCACAAAGCAACAACAATCCATTTCAGATCTCTGCAGAGCCACAACAGGAAGTGCAGGTTTGGACCTCAGTTCCACCACCCACACAGTATTAACACCTGAAATGGGGATTCAGGCTCTTCCTACAAGAATTTTTGGACCTTTACCGGAGGGTACCTTTGGTCTTGTAATAGGACGAAGTAGTTCTACACTTAATAGTATTCAAGTTCTCCCAGGAGTTATCAATAATGATTATACAGGTGAAATTAAGGTTATGACATCCTCTCCTAAATTTATTAGTACTATAAAAGCAAGACAACGATTTGCACAACTATTGCTTTTGCCTCTAATTCAAACACCTAATAAAATTGTCTCACAACAGAGAAATAATAAAGGATTTGGCTCGTCAGATGTATATTGGGCAAAAGTTATTTCTGCACATAAACCTCTCATGACCTTATGGTTAGATGGTAAGAAATTTTCTGGATTAATTGATACAGGTGCTGATGTTACTATTATTAAAAAAGAGATTTGGCCCAAAACTTGGCCTTTGGATGTCACTATGACTCACCTACAGGGCATAGGACAAAGTCAAAACCCAGAAAGAAGTTCGAAATTATTAACTTGGAAAGATTTGGAAGAAAATAAAGGCACTATACAACCTTATGTTATAACTGGTTTACCAGTAAATTTATGGGGAAGAGATTTATTATCTCAACTTGGTGTGATTATGGGGAGCCCTAATGATGTAGTCACTGCTCAAATGTTGAGAAGTGGATTTATACCAAGTCAAGGCCTAGGTAAGGATAATACTGGGATAACAACACCTATGGAAGCTACTCCAAAATTGGATAGAGCAGGATTAGGCCATTTTCCATAGGGGCCATTGATACTCCTGTGACTCATACAAAAAAAATTACATGGTTATCTGAGGAGCCTGTTTGGATCGATCAAAGGCCTCTGTCTTCTATAAAATTAATGGCTGCACAACAACTGGTACAGGAGCAGCTTGAAGCTGGCCATATAATTCCTAGTAATTCACCTTGGAATACTCCTATTTTTGTCATAAAAAAGAAATCAAGTAAATGGCGATTATTACAAGATCTTAGAGCAATAAATAAAACCATGATGTTAATGGGAGCTTTGCAACCAGGTCTTCCTTCACCTGTTGCTATGCTTTTAAATTATTTCATAATCATTATAGATTTAAAAGATTGTTTTTTCACCATACCTTTACATCCTGATGATCAAAAGCGATTTGCTTTCAGCCTGCCTGCTACTAATTTTAATGCACCCATGAAAAGATTCCAACGGTGTGTTCTTCCACAAGGCATGGCAAATAGTCCTACTTTGTGTCAATCCTTTGTTGCTCTAGCTTTACAACCGATAAGAGATCGATGGCTAGATATATATATCATTCATTACATAGACGATATCTTAGTGGCTGGTCAAAATGGTGGTAAAGTACTTCAGTGTTATAAAGAATTACAATCTGCTCTATTTGATAAAGGGCTGCAAATTACACCTGATAAGGTTCAACTTACAGATCCATATGCATATTTAGGTTTTCAAATGAGAGGATCACAGGTTTTTTAACAAAACTTAGAACTGAGATTAGATAAACTTAAAACTTTAAATGATTTTCAAAAACTTCTTGGGGATATTAATTGGCTTATGCCTTATTTAAAACTTTCTAAAAGTAAATTAAAACCTCTCTATGACATCTTACATGGAGATGCCAACCCCACATCTCCTCGTGTACTTACACCTGAGGGTAGGCAAGCTATACATAGAGTAGAACAAGCTATTTTATCTCAAACAGTTACATTTATGGATTATGATAAACCTTTACAATATATTATTTGTAATACACAATTATCTCCAACTGCTGTTTTTTGGCAAACAGCGCCTTTAATGTGGATTCATTTACCTGTCACACCTAAAAGAGTTATTGAGCCATATTATAAAATGATATCTGATCTTATAATTCTGGGAAGAAAACAAGGGAGATGTTATTTTGGTAAAAAACCAGATGTTATTATTCAACCTTATACTAAAGATCAAATTAACTGGCTTATGCAAACTACTGAATTTTGGCCTGTTGCCATGGCTTCTTATATAGGTCTTTTAGATAATCACTATCCTCCAAACAAACTCATTGATTTTGCTAATAAACATGAATTTGTTTTTCCTAAAGTTACTACTGTTCATCCATTAAAAGATGCATTATTAATATTTACTGATGGTTCTTCTACATGCATAGCTGCCTATGTTTGCCATGATTCAGATCCTAATCAGTCATTTAATATTTATACAGATAGTGCTTACATTGCACATTCTGTTCCCCTACTTGAGACTACTGGTCAAATAAAAAACTGTTTCTAATGCTGGAAACCTATTTCGACAATTACAATTACTTATAACCAAGAGTAAACATCCCTTTTTCATTGGACATTTACGTGCTTGTTCTGGATTACCAGGACCTTTAGTCAAAGGCAGTCATAAAGCTGATTTAGCTACTCGCTTAAATACAGTTTCTCTCTTGGCTGTTGTCACTTCTACTGATAATACTGATAAAGTTACCTTAGCACAAATTACACATCAATTACATCATCTTAATGCACACTCAGACTGATACATAATATTACTAGAGAACAAGCTAGACAAATTGTTAAAAATTGTCCTTCTTGTGCCATATATCTTCCAACTCCTCATCTTGGAGTTAATCCTAGAGGTTTCATTCCTAATACATTATGACAAATGGATGTTACTCACATTCCTAAATTTGGTACACTCAAATATGTTCATGTGATTGTAGATACTTTTAGTGGTTTTATTTTTGCTTCTCTTCAATCTGGTGAAGCTACTAGACATGAGATCAGTCATATACTTAATGCTCTCTCTGTCTTGGGATGTCCACAACAGATAAAGACCGATAATGGTCCAGGTTATTCCAGCTCTGCTTTTTCTAAATTTTGTAAACGTCTTAATATTCAACATATTACAGGTATACCTTGTAATCCTCAAGGTCAAGAAATAGTTGAAAGAGCACATCTTTCTATAAAACTTACTATAGATAAAATAAAAACAGTGGAAAGGTATCTCACAAGGGGGTCACCAAGAAATATTCTTTCTCATGCTTTATTTATTCTCAATGTTTTAAATTTGGATGCCAATGGTCAATCAGCAGCTACTCCCTTCTGGCATACAGAAACACAAAAACAGTTTGCTTCTGTGCTATGGAAAGACCCTATAACTAATTCATGGCATGGTCCAGATCCGGTCCTCATCTGGGGCCAAGGATCAGTATGTATATACTCTAAAGAAATGAAATCTGCAAGATGGTTACCAGAAAGATTGATTAAACAAATAGATTATAAACAACAAGCACAAAACAAATTGAATGATGGTTCTGAGAATGAAGAATTATCCTAAAGATATTATTGTATATATACTATTGATGTATAATTGCAAATTCTTGTTTGTGCCCTTAAAAATTAAGAAAACCTAAGAATTAAGATTCTGTTCAGCCAGAGAGCTCCTGGCAGATACAGAATGTTCCCGAGGATGAGTGGTCTGGCCAACTGCCCATTCTCACCTAAAGGCCTTTAATGAATGTTTTGGGTGTCATGATGATAAGAACATAAACAATAAAATAATAAATTAGTATAAAAAATTTTTATAAAACTGTCCTAAGATCCAAACTCAAATTTGATACAAACAATATATATAATTGATTGTATAACAAAAAGTTTAAGTATTCCTTCACGCCAACATTACAAACAGCTTTTTCAGATAATGGATTCCAAAACTTGGATCCTAAAATTGGGAGTATTAATTACCTTGTGGCAACTTTCTGATAGTCGTCTTCAATCTTCCCCGTGGCAGGAAGGATTGGTAAAATGGAGTAGACAAAAAATGCAAGGTAAGTTAGCCAGACAGGGCATATATGGTGCTCCATGTGACTGTGAGGGAGGTACTATTACAACTGAGCCTGAACAATATACCAGTTACACAGATTGTGGTAATAAAATATCTTACTTAACATACATGAAAAACATAAAAGGAGTTTATTTACAAAGTTATAAATGCCATTACAAATCTTCAGTGATACCCCATGGCCAACCAGAACTATGTCCTAAAGAATGTATTACTTATTATGCTGCAATGCATTCTTCTTGTTATATATCAGTACAAGAATGTACAGGAATAGATAATAATGTATATTTTACAGCCATATTGCAGTATACTACCACTAATGCTCTTGGAGATGATTGGTCTAATATTCCATGGACTTTAAAAAACCATAAATATATTCAGGCTTCATGCCGTGGCACCCTAGGTAAACCAGTGTGCTGGAATAAAACTGCCCCAATACATATTTCTGATGGTGGTGGACCACAAGATAAAATTAGAGAAATTAATGTACAAAAATGAATGGAAAATATTATAAAACAAATATCTTTAAAATCTTTAAAAACTAATCATCATATTCTGACATTTTCTGAATTACAAGAAAATGATCGAAATGTTCAAACTTCAGACATTTTAATGGCTACTTTAATGGTTCTTAATGTATCTAATCCTAAATTAGCTAACAAATGTTGGCTATGTATAAATCAAGGTACATTCATACCTCTTGCTATTCCTTCAAATTTTACTCTATATAGTGTTTTAGACCCTACCCATCCTAATTTCACTCTAAGCTTAACATTTAAAATTCAACCTGTAGCTGTTAAATTTATTTCCTGTATACAAGAAAGTTTTCAGAGTAACAAAAATGCAATTGATGTTGGATTTGCTACTTTTACTGATTGTATTCAAATAATTACTTATAGTTCTTCTATTTGCCTTTCAAGAGGTCAAGTATTTTTCTGTGGAGGAAATCTAGCTTTTACCTTTTTACCTGATAATTGGACAGGATTATGTGTTATAGCTACCTTATTACCTGATATAGAAATCCTACCTGGGGATGAACCTATTCCTATTCCCAGCTTTGATTATGCTATAGATCATACTAAAAGAGTTAAAAGAGTAGTTCAATTTATTCCTTTATTAGTAGGAGTAGAAATTTCAGGAGCTCTAGTTACAGGTTCAGCAGGAATAGGAGTTGCTCTACATTCTTATAACAAGCTTTCTAATCAAATAGTTGATGAAGTTCAAGCTTTGTCTAGCGCTATTCAAGATATTCAAGATCAGATAGATTCTTTAGCAGAGGTACTCCTCCAAAATAGAAGAGGATTAGATCTTTTAACTACAGAACAGGGAGGGATTTGTTTGGCTTTACAGGAACGCTGTTGCTTCTATGTAAACAAGTCTGGCATCATTCGAGACAAAATAAGGCTTCAAGAAGATCTGATAAAGAGACAAAGAAAATTATTTGAAAATCCACTTTGGAGCATGTGGAATGGAATTTTACCCTATCTTCTTCCTCTGTTAGGACCCTTAATTGTGATATTATTAATTATTTTATTTGGACCCTGTATTTTCAACAGATTGGTAGCTCTTGTTAAACAACAAGTGACTAACATATTGGATGCTATTGAAATAAAACGGCTTCAGGTCCATTATCACAGGATTGATAGAGACCTCGAGAAAACAAATCGTAATAATGCCCAGTAAGATCGATGGGCTGTTTCAGCTTTCTCACCTTGGTGCGCTGGACTGGATAGCCAGAGATGGGAAACTGGAAGCTCACGTGTATTATCAACTACCGCCTAAGACAGGAACAAGGCCTTTTGCTGCCTTGCTTTCCAGTGACGGGTAAGGTATAGTTTGGTTCCACGTGAAAGCATCCTGACCTAAGATAAGTACAGTCCCCTCAAGGAGATTTGGTCTTTTAATAAATAAAATAAAAAAGGGGGACCTGTGGGAGACCGCTGAGAGACCTGCGGTTGGCATCCATTTTGTATAGACTGCTCAGAGACCTGCGGTTGGCATCCATTTTGTAAACTATCAGCCATCTTGAACGTTAAGTTCCAGTTTCCATATATGGTCAGTTTCCTGTAGTTTCCATGTATGGTTAGTTTCCTGTGACTTCTATATATGGTCAACTTCCTGTTAATTACATAATATCACCTGATGCTCTGACCACCCTCGCGTGATGTCTGGACCTCCCTCCGTTGCCTAGTTACCTACTGACGTCAATCCCCATTCCCGCATGTATATAAGCCCAAGCTTTCCACTCAATAAACGAGACTTGATCAGACTCCTGTCTTGTCTCCATTTCTTGTGTTTCTTGTCTCTTTTCCATCCCACTCTCCCTCTAGAGCCTTCGTTGACTACCTGCGGGTCGGGACCGTTGAAGTCAAAATAAAGGCCTGAACTTGCATGGCTCCTGTGTCTTTGCTTCTTTATGTGTTTACTTCTATCCATGTTGAACGTTCAGACATAGATTAAATGCATTTAAAATAGCGAGATTACACAACCTGGAAAGTAAAGAGTAAAGTTCTATGGAATGAAACTTGCTCAGTGAGAGATGGGAGAAAAAAAGCCAAGTAGGTAACCTTCTGCTTTTTCTTTCTGTGTAGGGAGTGGCTGTTTCTTAGTCTTCTAGGAAGTCCTGGCTGTTGAGAGACACACTGCTGGGAAAGACAGCGTGTTTCTTTGCAGTTGGCAGAGAACGCTGGTTGGCAGAGTTACGCAGCACACTGTGTCAAATCTCTCTTGACTTCTTTTTTTCTTCATCTTCACCCGCTTTGGTTTGCATTTCCTTAATCAGCATCAGTACTTCATCTCTTGCCTCAGAATTTTGCCTATGACAATTCAGTACAGACACGAGGTAGGTATAAAGTCAAAAGGGAGGGAAGACAGAAATAAACCAAATCAGTTTAAGAATTTACTGACCAACTTGATATTGGAGAAACACAGAGAAGGATGAGTTGAAGGCAGTTGTCAGGGTTTTTACTTGGGTATTAAGTGTATACTTGGGTTTTAGAATAAATAATGCACTTGGCTTTAGAGTGGGCAAATTTTGTACCCAGCATCGAGAAGCACTTCAACCATGAAGCTGGTTAATCTTTAGGGAAAGCAAATTCTGATATAATTAAAGGTAATGGACGACTGTGACAAATGACACAGATGGCTGAAGGATGGGAGGCTTGCAAAGCAACTGTTTTATTTAATAGATAGGAAGTCACAAGTGATATTTCAAGAGCTGTTGCCCTGAAGTGGTCTGGAAAGAACCCTGACATCGTAAGATCCAGGAGGATAAGGTCGTTTGCGTTGTTGCTCTAGGTTCACATTCCTGTGCTGTGGAGCATAGACCTGTGCAAAGGGGACTCTGTTATAGCCATCCTAAAATCTTACTGCCTGGGGCTGGGGATATAGCTCAGTGGAATAAGCGCCTGCCTAGCAAGCGCAGGGTCCTGAGTTCGATCCCCAGTACCGCAAAAAAAAAAAAAAAAAAATCTTACTGCCTAATAAGATGCATATCAATGTTTATCAGCAGTTTATGTATCCATTTCTGATTAATTCCTGTCAGATTTCCCTATGAAGATTATTCTAACTTTTGGTTATTAATGCAACAAGCTACCCACTCGCATGATATCAGCAAAACTAAATTGATGCACAAATTTTTTTTTTTTACCGTGACAGCTGAATATTTATTGTACACATTTGATCAAATATATACTGGCAGAAATGAAATACTATTTAATAAATCTGTCTTGTATGGCAATAAAATTGTGTGTTTATTTTTATTTTTAAAGATAAAGAATGAAAACACTTAACAAACAGACATAAACAAAACAAAACCCAAACAAGAGAAGCAATATAAAATTTCAGGCAAGGAGATGGGAAATTAGCAATGGTTGTTATATTACATATTGATAGCTTCAAATTGGTTACTCAGTTAAACAAATATAGGCATGAAAGATTGATCAAACAATTAAACATTTACCGTTCCTTTCAATAAAGCAATAGAAGTCAGCTGTAGAACTCTCTCAGCTATCCTGTGTGTGTGTGCGTGTGTGTGTGCGCGCATGTGTGTGTGTGCGCGTGCGTGTGTGTGTGTGTGTACACACAAGTTTTATCCCTTCTTTCTTTTTCTGTTTTTCTTCGTAATTATGATTACCAATTGTTCCTGATTGTTCCTGTTTGCACTTGTCTGAGGAATCCCCTGGATTTAGGGCTTTAGTGCTAAAACTGGAAAAGTCCTGGATTAACTGAGTTGAGTGGCCACCCTGTGTAGACTCATCTTATTCATTGAGATTAAGAGTCTAAATGACATCTTGGACCTTCTCTTTTCTCTTCCACAATCTTACATTTTAGTTTGTCCTTCTTCTGATACTTTATTAGTGTAAGGAGAACTACTGTTTGGCCCTTTCAAATAGAAAGTCATTAGCTGGGTTCTGATATATTATCCCTTGTCTTTTGAAATTTGACTCTTTAAATTATGTCTCTCATCTCAAATATTTCCCTATCCTTTTTTAAAATGTTTTATTTTAAAGCTAGGGATACAGCTCAGTAGCACAGAGCCTGCCTGGCAAGTGTGAGGTCATGAGTTCAATTCCTGATAAAAAAAATTCATGTCAGGTATGGTGGTGCACACCTGTAATCCCAGCACTCAGGAGGCTGAGTCAGGAGGGTGACTGGGAATTTGAGAGCAGCCTGGGCTACAAAGTGAGCTCAAGGCCATCCTGAACTGCATAGCGAGACCCTGTTTCAAAAGACAAAACAAAACAAGCAAACACACAAAAAACCAATTTCTACATAAAGTTTTATTTTATGTTTAATTGGCATATAATGACTGTATAAGTGTATAAGGTACAGTGTGATGTTTTGATGTGTCTTTTATGGTGTCAGGATCAAATTATAATAACTAACATATTTATTACTGCCAACATTTATTGTTTCTTTTTGGTGAAGCTCAACTAATGTTTTCTTTCTCTAAACATACACTCTTTTCTTAGCCAAGGAAAAAGCAACTACCCTCGATCTTTTTACTCCTCAGCTATCATCCTAGCTCTTACCTTCCTTATTGTATTAGCCTGTTTTCTTTTTCTGTAACAAAGTACTTTATACTAGGTACTTTGCAAAGAAGAGAGATCTAGACAGTCACAGCTCTGGAAGTCCCCAAGTGTGGTGCCAGCTTCTCTCAGCACTGCTGAGCACCTTGTGGTGGATGGCATCACAGCTGTGGGAGTGGCGAGACAGCATCAGAGACCGGAGTGGCAGGCTTTTTAAAAATTTTTTTAATAAAAATCTAGTTTAGCATTATGATTGTGATGAATATCAGATAACTGTTCTTTTTAAAGATATATAAGGAGATATTAATGAAGACAAGAAAGTACTCTTCTTACTTCTCTGAAAATATATAGCAAAATTTCTCAACAAAATATACAAAGAATAGCTATAGTTGATAAACTGTAACATAATTGTAAGAGAATAGCTAAAGTTACTCAGAGTATGTGTCATAGATAAAAATGTCCCTTACGGAAAAGAGACAGATGATAGCACAAAACTTTCTTCTCAATGAACTAAAGAAGTGGTCTAAATGAAGCAAATTAGTGTTACTCTGCCATGAAGAAATATTTACGTGAGGCACTCCTGGGCAAACGGATGCAACTTGAGAAAGTAATGTTAAGTAAAATAAGTCAGAGTACAAGTTTAAATATTGCATGGATCTGCCATATATATATATATATATATATATAGAGAGAGAGAGAGAGAGAGAGAGAGAGAGAGAGAGAGAGACAGACAGACAGACAGACAGGCAGAGACAGAGAGAGACAGACAGAGAATAAGAAAATAGAAAGTAGGAAAAATTTCAGATTATTTCCTGAACTATCTACCCATTCCATTGTTTAAAAAAGATTTCAATCTAAGATATTTTCGAAGGAGCGAATCAGAGTCCCACAGTTAATCTATTCCAAAAGCAATGGCTTCAGGCACTTCATAACTTTGCACTAGGATCCACCCCTTAAAGGTTTGACAACCTCCAAACATCATGATACTGAGGACCAGGTTTATCACACGTGAACCCATGGGAGAAAACACTGAAACCATACCATTATTGTACTGAATTCCTTGAGATTTGGCTGCGAACTATACCTGAATATCCTCACTGGCTCTTGTTTTGCTTTAGTCCTTGGACTTTCATTGAAAGTTCTCTCAAGATTAGCATGTGATTCAATCGTTTTGGTATTATCATTTTAATCTTCCAAATTCATTGATGAAGTTTTTCATGTTGTTTCCTTCTTAAAATGCTTTTCTTACTGAGTTTCTGCAGCACTGACTCGTACAGATAGTGCCTTTACCTCTGGATTTTTTTGCTCTCTCAGTTGAATTATTTTTCTCTCATCATCCTCTGAAGGTAGGTGTTCTGCAGTGCTTTGCACATAGTCTTTATTTTTCACTTGGTCATCTTATTTTGGGGAGCTAAATAACTATTTCAAAGATGGTTCTTTTTAAAAAAGGAAAAAGTAAAAAAAAGTTGCAAAACAGGCTAGTAGGAGAATTACAATAATTAATACGTTGTATATTGTTATGTTCACGGTAGTTATTCAGAATACAAGATATAGGCATGAAATATTGTCCAAAAGAGTACTAGCACAATACCTTCTTTTCAATGAACTAAGAGAAACTAGAAGTGTAACTATCTTAACAATCTTGTGTGTATGTGTGTGTGTTTATGTGTGTATATATAATTTTCTATTCCATTCCTTCCTTTCCCCTTTCTCCCATCACAGTTTTTCTACTCTTGAAAAGTTACTTTCCTATTCACAAAATCTACTGTACATTTTTTAACATATTTACTCTTTCAGTTTCTCACACTACAGACAATATAATGTTTACACATGTGGGTCTGATTTATTTCACTTATAAGAATGGTCTTGATTTGCATCAATTTACGTATAAGTTTCAAGTTTATTGTTCTTTATGCCTGAGTAGTATTCCACTATATATAAAAAAAAACTTACTTATCCTTTCCTGGGTTGATGGGCATTTGGGCTGTTTCCAAGGTTTAGCCATTACAAATTGTGCTGCTATAAACATGGAAGCACATATATTTCTGGGATATGATGTTTTTAATTCTTTTGGGAAGATACCTAAAAGGGGAATACCTGGATTTTTAAGGAATTTCCACACTGATTTCAACAGTGGTTGCAATCTACACTCCCACAAATATTGAAGTGTTACTTTTTCTGCACAGCCCTCCCAGAATTTGTTATTGGTTGACTTGATGATATCCATTCTTTCTGAAGTGATATGGAATCTAAGTATTATTTTAATTTTTGTCTTTCTAATGGCCAATGATGTTGAAATTTTTTTCATATATTTATTGGCTACTTGTATTTATTCATCTGAAAATTGTATATTCACCTCAGATGTTCATTTTTGGATTAGGTCTTTAAAGTTGGGGGGCCTGGTTTTTTTCAGTTCTTTACATGTTTTGAATAGAAGCCCTCTCCTAAGGGACAACCAGCTATACTTTTTTTCCATTCTGTGGGCTATCTTTTCACTCTATTGGTGAGGTATTTGTTGTGCAGATGCTTTTTAATGAGGTAAGACCACATTTGTTGATTCTTTGTAGCATTTGCCATGCAGTCTGGATTCTGTTAATGAGGTCTCTGCCCATACCTACATCTTACAGACTTCTACCTATTTTTTCTGTCAGTATATTGAGTGTTTCTGTTTTAATATTTAGATCATTGATCCATTTTGACTTCAGTGCATGGTGATAGACGTGGGTCTAGTTTTAGTCTTCAACGGATAGAAAGGCAGATTTTCTTCCAATGAAAATGTTTGGCTCCTTTGTTGAAGATAAGATTGTTTAGTGTGTTTGGAGTTGTGTCTGCTTCTTCTACTCTGTTCCACTGATGTTCAGGTCTGTTTATTTGCTAATGCCATGTTGATTTTATCTTAGTAGCTTTGCAGTATAATTTCAAGTAAGGGATTGTGATGCCTTCTGCTCTGCCTTTGTTGGCCAGAATTGCTTTTGCTATTCTAGGTCTCCTGGTTCCAAATTAATTAGGAATATTTTCTGTAGTTCTGTGAGGTATGCTAATACTGTTTTGATTGGGATTCCATTAAATATGGATAATAGGGTTGGGAGTAGGCCCATTTTCATTATGTTCATTATTCCTATCCATGACCAAGGGAATATCTTTCCATCTTTTGATAACTTTTTTGAATTTCTTTCTTCAGAGTTCTGTAGTTTTCCATGAATAGAGTATTTACTTATTTTATTAGGTTCATACCTAAGTATTTCTTTTTTGGAAGAAGCTATTGTAAACGGTGTAGTTTCCCTAATTTCTCTCTCTGTGGCTTTGTTGCTTGTGCACAGGAGTGCTACACAAAGGCAGAGCAGAAGGCATTACAATCCCTTACTTGAAATCATACTACAAAGCTACTGAGATCAAATCAACATGGCATTAGCAAAAAAGCAGACCTCAGCATCAATGGAACAGAGTAGAAGAAGCAGACACAACTCCAAACACACTAAACAATCTTATCTTCAACAAAGGAGCAATGTTACACTTTGATTTTTAAAGTTGACTTTGTATCTGGCAACACTACTGACTTTGATTATTAAATCTACAAGTCTTTTGATGGAGCTTCTGAGGTCTTCTATGTAGAGTGTCTTATCATCAAATAAAGATAATTGAACTTTTTGCTATGTTATCCCTCTTCTTTTCATTTCTGTCTCTTGTCTAATTGCTCTGGCTAATATTTCTAGAATTATATTGAATAGGAGTGGTGACAGAGGATGTCCTTGTTTTGTTCCTGATTTTAAAGTGAAAGCTTTCAGTATTTGACCATTTAGAATGACATTAGCTGTTGGTTTGTCATAGATGGCTTTTATCAGATTGAGGTAAGTCCATCTATGCCAATTTTCTGTAGGGTTTTTATTATGAATAAGAATTGGACTTTGTCAAATGTTTTTTCCTGAATCTATCGAACTGATCATATAATTTTTGTCTTTGATTCTCTTAATGTGGTATATTACATGTATTGATTTGCATATGTTGAACTATGCCTGTGTCTTTGGGATGAAACTTACTTCATCATGATGTATAATCTTCTTAATAATTTGCTGCTTTCTGTTTGTCAGTATCTTATTGGGAATTTTTTGCATCTATATTCATTAGAGAGATTGGCCTATGGTTTCCTTTTTTAGGTTGGGTTCTTTTCTGGTTTTGGAATCAGGTTAATACTTGCCTCCAGAAGTGATTTTGGAAGTACTGCTTCTCTTTCAATTTCCTTAACGTGTTTCTACATTAGTAGCATTTGTTCTTTTCTAAATTTCTTGTAAAATACAACAGTGGATCCATTAAGGCCTGAGTTTATCTTTGTTGGTAAATTTTAATTAATTTTTCAATGTCTTTGGCTGATATGTAATTATTTAGGATATTTATATCTTCTTGATGTAGTTTTGCCAATTCAATTGTATTTAAGAAGATGTGCATTTGTTGTGTGTTTTCCATCTTATTAGAATATAGATTCTCATAGTACATATTGGTGATCTTGTGAATTTTTGTAGGCTCTGTTGAGATTTCCCCTTTTTCAGTACTAATTACTTGAATTTGTGTTTTTTCTTTACTTTTTTGATGAGGTTGGCTAATGGTTTATTAATTTTATTAATTCTTTGCAAAGGACCAATTCATTGATTCTTTGTATTGTTTTCTTAATGTCAATTACATTGATTTCTGCTTCTATCTTCATAATTTCCTTCTTTGTATGAGCTTTGGGTTTGATCTATTCTTTTTCTAGAAGTTAGAGGTCCAACATTAGGTTGTTTATTTGAACACATCCTATTTTCCTGTTATGTGAGTTCACTGCCATAAGTTTCCCTCTTAGGACTGCTTTCACTGTGTCCCATAAGTTTCAGTATGTTGTATAAGCATTATTGTTTAATTTTCTGTGCTGTTTAATTTCATCTTTAATTTTCTCTGTGACCCAATGGTTGTTCAGAAGGGTGTTGTTTAATTTCCATGTATTTCTGTAGTCTTTTGTCATTGATTTCCAGTTTCATTACAATACGATTAGGTAGTGTACATGGAATGATTTCAATTTTTCTACATTTACTTAGACATGT
Source organism: Dinomys branickii (assembly GCA_004027595.1). Classification (NCBI taxonomy): domain Eukaryota; kingdom Metazoa; phylum Chordata; class Mammalia; order Rodentia; family Dinomyidae; genus Dinomys; species Dinomys branickii. Next base: position 100,594 of record PVLD010004090.1, read on the forward strand.
TTTGTTAGCTAACATGCTATCTATGTTGGAGAACATCCGTGTGCAGCTAAGAAGAATGTGTATTCTGATGTTTTGGGGTGGAACACACTATAAGCACCTACCAAGCCCATTTGTTCACAGGCTTCCTTTAATTCTGATATTTCTTTGTCGATTTTTTTGTCTAGTTGATCTATTTCTGAGAGTGAAGTGAAGTCCCTGACCACAACTGTGTTAGTGCTTATTTGAGTGTTCTTGTCTATTACTATTTGTTTTATGTAGTTGAGTGCACCAGTGTTTGATGCACATATTGTTATAGTTGTTATCTCTTCTTATAGTTTTCCCTTTTTTTTTCTTTTTGAGACAGGGTCTCACTATGCAGTTCAGGCTGGTCTTGAGCTCACTTTGTAGCCCAGGCTTGTCTCGAATTCACAATGAACCCTACTGCCTCAGCCTCCTGAGTTCTGGGATTACAGGCTTGTGCCACCACACCTGGCACTGTACTTTTCCCTTAATGAGTATGTAGTGACCTTTCTTGTATGTCTTGATCAGCTTGGCTTAAAGTTTACATTATCTGCAGGTGGAATAGCTACCCCTGCTTTTTACTGGGTTCCTGTGGCATGGAGAATTGCTTTTTATCCTTTGATTTTTATGGGCCTATGAACTCTTACTGGGTTAAATGTGTTTCTTGAATGCAGCATGTTGTTACAGTTTGTTTCTTGATCTATTGTGATTTGGATTAGTGAGTTGAGACCATTTACATTGATGGTTATAACTGATACATATTGGCTTATCTTTTTCATATTATTTTCCTGTTTTTGGTTCCCTTTCTTTCTCTTCTGATTAATAGCTTGCACTGGTTCATGGCTTCTTTCTATTGGTGTTCATGGTTTGTGCTCTGTATTATCTCTTTTTAATATCATCATCCCTGCTATATCATGGTTCACTTATTGCAGCTTCACAGTGTCATGGTTTTTTTTTAAATCAAATTCTATGTCATGGAGTTTTGCTATATCATGGGATTTTGCAGTATATCAGTATTTATATAATATTTATGATTTCAATAATTTTTGCCTAAAATATTAAAACAATATAAAATATAAAAATGTTAATTCAAACGTATTAAAAGAATATTAAATCAAAATAAAATACAATATGTATTTCACTAGTGGATGAATATCATACTGTACACAATGGAAATGCAGTATGCAAATACCACTTGCTCAAGTTTGTCCACATGAGATTGTACATGGCACACTATTGGCTGATGGAATGGAAGGAGACCAACCACTGTACTGCACAGCTATTTAATTCATGATCTTCATCATTCAAGTTGTAGTATACTTTACTGTTGAGAACCAATATAGAATTTTACATGTTAAAAATTATGCAGGTTTAAGAGTGTAGAAAGCGTTTAAAAGCATATGAAGTGTTTATAAGAGTGTGGGAAAGGTTAGTAAGAGTGTGAAAGGTTTATAGAAGGGTGGGAAAGGTTTATAAAGCCTTTACATATATAATAAAATAAATATAATGCTGCTACTTTGCAGATTTTCACCAACTATGGGGGGGTCTTTGGAATGTAATTCCCACGATAGGTGAGGGATCACTGTATGTTCTTCAGAACATCCTGTAGAGCTGGGTTGCTGGTCATGAATTTCTTCAGATGTTCTTTGTCATGGAAATATCTTATTTTCCATTCATTTTGAAAGTTTTGCAGGGTACATCAATCTGGGTTGAAGATTGTTTGTTTTTAGGACTTGAAATACCTCACATAAGGCTGCCCTTGATATGAGAGTTTGTGTTGAGATGTCTGCTGTGATTCTGATGGGCTTTCCTTTACAGGTGATTTGTTTCATTCTCTAGTTGCTTTTAATTTTGTTCTTGTGCTGGATTTCTAAAATTTTATTACTACATATCTTGGTGTAGATTTATTTTGGTCATGGGTATTTGGGATTCTATATGCTTTGCTAATTTGTATGTCAAATTCTTTATCCATGTTTGGGATGTTTTCTGTCACTATTTCTATGAAGAGGTTTTTAATGGCTTTTGTGGTGTCTCCAGCTTTTTCACTGACTCCAATCAATCATGTTTGTCTTTGATTCATTTTGTAGCTGTTGGATTGATTTTTCATGGTCTCTTGCTATTTTTAAGGTATATTTTTTTTTCCTGGACTAGTCATTTTCCTGTCTTCTAGGTCTGAAATTCTATCCTTGCTTTCATTCAGGCTGTTGCATATCCTTTCATTGGAGCTTTTAATCTCCAAGATTTCTGTTTGGATCTGTTTCATTGATTCAGTTTGCTTGCTGTATTGGAAATTCTTGGTTTCCATTATTTTTCTAAGGTGCTCATTTTTATCTGTGTCTACGTTAATGTCTTTCATTTTGAATGTCATTTCTTTTTTCATCTTAGATATTTTTCTATGGCCACTTCCATTTGTTTTTTTCACTTTTACTGCTATCATTTCAGAGATTTCCAGTGGGCTGGCTTCTGATTTTCCGTATGTCTTTGTGTTCTGGACTTGCCCTGGGTGGGTTGGACATTCGGGGTGGCATTTTGCTTCATCTTATTGTCATTTTCTATTTTTTATTTTATTTGTTTTTCATCCTGATGCTTGTAGATGACTTATGTTAGTTTTATCCCTGCTGTCTAGGTTTCCCTAGGAAATGTCTGTTCCTCAGGATGTCTTCTGAACTTATTTTTCCAATATATTAAGAATGTGGAGCTACTATCCATGTGGCTCAAGGCCTGTTCCTTTGTTAACTGAACTACCGTGATGGTTAAGACCCATTGTAGTCACACTGCTGTCATACAGGGGAGAAAAACTGATTATAACGGGTGTAGCATCCTGGTTAATGTTGTACAGCTAGCAATAACGGTAGACTCAAGCACAGCCTTGCTACCGACGCTGTGGTAACTATTAGCCTGGTATCTTTAACTGTAGGAGAAATTTCTATAGTTATATAGTATAGCTTATAACAGGAAATTGTATGCCATGATTTTCCATTCAGAGTGATTTTACCCTGTTGTGGGTGGAGTCTTAACAGGGGTTAGGGGCAGAAGGAGAGGTGAATGAGGTTAAATACAGTATGAACAAATTTGCTGTGCATACGATAATCATCCAACTTTTGGGTAATTGTAGGATGCACGAGAGAGGGGTTGGAAGAGAAAGCCTGGGAATATCAAAGTGAACCAGAAAGGGAAAGGACAATGTTTACTCACCTGAAAATCTCATAAAATCAAGTCAGATAGGTGACAAAAGAAGGTAAGATGATGAGTAGAACAATGCAGAGAAAATTTAGAGATCTAAATCATGAATGAGAGAAGAAAAAAGGTAGAAAGGAAAAATGAGAGGAAAAAACAAGAAAGAAAATAACCACACAGAAAACATACAGAAAGAAAAACAAAATGCGGTAAAACAGAACAGAGAAAAAGAGAAATGAATAGGAAAACAAATACAAAAACAAAAAACAAAGCAAAACACACCAACCCAGCTGACTAACTGGAGGAAAACCCATCAGACAGAGAAAAATAAAAATAGGGAGACTCCTTTAATGTCTACAGTTCTGTGATAGGTCCAAGTCTGACTCCAGAATGTGTACTCTAGCCAAGATTGCAGGTGGATTTGTGCTAGGTTTAGGTCTGATCACTTCTCTAGATTTCAGGGATGGGATTAGTTTTGTGTGGCTGGAGTTCTCCCCAGACATTTAAAAAAGAGAAGGAAAAGAAGGTAAAAGTAAAGCAATGAAAACAAAAGGAGGTGGCCCTATCTGCCCTCTTCTATTATGTTTTGTCCCCAAGCACAGATCTGGTTCAACTCACTCACCACCCGCTGGCTCATATTATTACTGTGGCTTTGAACCTTTCCACGCCATCAGCCCCATCTATCCATCACGTGTTCTCCAGCTGGGCCCCCCTGTGTCGCTGGTGTTCGCTCCAGTCTCTGAGTCCCATCCAGATAAGAACAGGAGCTGCACTTGGACTCTTCTTCTGCCAGTTTTACAGGTCCAGGCCCTTACAGGTGGTTCTAAACTCTATATCTTTGTTTCCAGATACTCTTTTGACAGAGAGAAAACCTTTATTATTACTACCTCTTAGGTATTTTTAGTCATAAATTCTTCTGACCTCTAACTTAGCATGGAGATTTCCAGGAAAATGGTGACCAGGTGGGAAGCAGAGAAAGATCCTCTCAGAGGATTGCTGTCCAGACACTGGAATATAGCAACATGAGAAAGACAGGAAGGAGAGAAGTGGGTCCCCTGGTCCCAGGGAGGATTAGAAATGATCACTGAAGCATTCTTTCTACCACTACCTACAGTTAGGATCTTATGACCTGTATTCATCACTTGCCCTAGCCAGTGTACCTCTTCTGACTTCTTATATGCATTCCATTTTGTGCTCTGTTTACTCAGACTGAGTTTAAGCACCTATAAAACATACCCTATAACTACTATTTCTAGTTCTTATTGCCCACAGTACCCTAAACATATCTGTGCTCCATCGTAAGAGGTGTCTAACTTTTCCTGCCATATTTTCTATAGTAAATCACTGTACTACCCTTTTCCTACATCTTTTGATTCACTTAAAGTAAGATTATCTAATCATAGACTATGAATCTGTGTTGATGCACCTCTTCTAACATCATTCAAGTCTCTTTTCTATCTGTGAGCTTCCAATCATTTTATCATTTGTTTGTTAGTCTCATGTAGTGTGTTATAGTCAGAGTTTGTAAGGGAAATAATTTAAAACAGGACACATAATTTATAGGTTTATTTTATAGTAGTCACCCAAAGAGTCAAATGCAGAAGAGTGCAGGAAAATTGCCCACATACTAAAGACCAAAGGAATCCAACTGAGGGCCTGGGTCCCATCGCAATGTCTTGCATGAGTCCATTTGAAGACTTAGAGCCCATGACAATGTCCCCCATGAGTCCACCCGGAGGCCTAGAGCCTACAACAATGTCTCATGCAGGCCTGCTTCATGGACCTGAACTTAGAAGGCCCAAAGGTCACTGGTAGAAACTAGAAAGCCTGTGCCACAGGAATGAAGCATCTGTGCCAGCCAGCAGGCTTCGGAATCTGCACTGGATCCATAAAGTGACACTCAAAGTAAGGACCAGAGCTCCCCGAAAGGTCCCACAGACACCCTCCTTGGCAGTGAGGTCCTGATCTCCTCTGAGGATGAGAACAGCTGAGTTCCTATTAGGAAAGCCAGTGCAATAACCTTCTCCAGGACACTGAATAACACACCATCTTCTCCAGAGCCAGGAAGCAACACTGAAAGTAAAGACCAGAGCTCCCCTAAAGTGAACCATAGCCATTCTCATCAACAAGATCCTCATCTCTTCTGACAATGAGAATAGCTGAGTTCATATCAAGAAAACCAGTATGACAATCCCCTCCAGAAGAACTAACAGCACCCACTTCTTCCTGTCCAGTTCTCCTTTTTATGTTGTTGGCAATAATACCCAAGTGGGCTCTTCACATCCAGCTCTGCACTGATTCAGTTCAGCTGGATGTTACAAGTTGACCACCAGTTGTAAATCTGCTACATAGTATGAATCATATGATGTCCTCATGAGCTTAAAGTTCCAAGTTGATAGAGACTGTTTCAAACACTTTTGTGTGCTCTTCATAGTGACATGCTAAATGGTGTTCAGTAACATATTTGTTGAAATGTGCTTATTCATTTTAACTTGTGTGTTTGAGATCTGCAATATTATTTCAAAAGTTTCTGCAATTGTGCTCATTCCTATTTATTGAGTAGGAAGGCGAACTTAAAGCTGATGCCAAGCATTAGGCCCCAGATGGGTATTCAGTAGAATGTATAGAGATGATTCACAATGACATGTTCTGTCTTGGATGTAGATAAACATAGAATTATAGGTTTTAGCTTTGGATGGAACCAGTATACCCTTCACTCCTTAACCTAATAATAACGACGAGGAAACTGAAGTCTGAGCTCTAGAAATACGTAATAGATAGATGATAGGTAGGTAGATAGAATTGTAACTAGAGAGGATTTTCAGTCTTTAATTTTTTTTACAGATAAAGAACGTATGACCATGGAGATATATGAATTGGAACTTTTAAAAATTTTAAGTGATATAAATTCATCATGAGCCTTTTTAAAATTAAAATGAAAGTGGGGTGGTTGTTATCTGAAGTGTCTGAAGGGTCTAGGCAGAAGTCTGGCTTAAGGCAAGCAATATGCAGTCTACAATTCATCTCTTTTTTTAATCTGTTTTCCTCTGTGGAAATATCATTCCAGGTGCTGTTTATAACTCTCAACTGGTGGTGTTTTGTTTTCCTTAATGCTAAAGTTTCTTCAGATAAAATAATTTTTCTTTTAATAACTTCAACTGGAATCCTGAAATTGAATCTCATTAGTCAGACCTGAAGGCACAAGGAGGCATAATCTTCCATCAGAAATAAGGAATGAAGGTAGTTTGAGGCAGAGTCAACAGGAGTAACTTTTCAGAATGTTCACTGTACAAAGGCTTCCAGGCTGAGGAGGTGACCAGTGGCTGAGCTCCACTGGCACGATCTCTGGGGCTACATCAGCTTTGATGGAAAACTTTCTGATTTTCTATACTTAATGATACTATATTGGCTAATATCAGCTTACACTGATATCAGAAGATAAATGAATACTAAGAAGACTTAAATAAGATGTTCATTTCTGGCAGCATTTAAAAAATACTAACTGTAATTTGCTTTTTCTTTACTTTTAAATAAGAGGCAGGATTGTGATATAAAAATGTGTGAACATTAGAATGGTTAGCTTAAGACAGTGACTCTGCCACTTTTCTGGCTGTAAGAACTTGGGAGTTTTACCACTTTTCAGTCACAGTTTACTTGTAAATAATAACCACATTTCAAAGAGGTTGGAAGATTATATGAAACATATAAAAGTTTATCTCAGTGAGAAAATAGTACCAAATCACTTAATGTTAGTTAATTATAGCAATTTTAAAAATGAATCCAAATTCTTTGACAGTGTTCTTAGAGAGATGTAAGATCTATGCCTGCTTCTTTTGAGGTCAGGTGCATGTGTAACTGCATCAACCAATACAGTGTGGGTAGTTGTCACTGTACCACTTCTGATCCCAGCTGATAAACTATCACAATTTTCTCCAAGAATGTCACTTGACATGCTTCCCAGAAGTTCCTTTATGGATCGTCCCTCTTTGAACCCACCCACTATGTTGTGAGGGATTCATGCCACATAGAAAGTAAATCTCTCTGCAACTTTTCAATAGGAAGAGTGATTTGTAAATGCCATAGTACTTGTGGAAAGTACTATCATGAGTGCAATTTTTCTACAAGTATTTATTTTCTTGATTATTATAAGGGTGTTTACAACTATGATGTTTCACTTTGAGTTCTTTGTAGTCTGGGTTGTGCAATTGTTTGGTTAAACACCAATATGTATGTTACTGTATTTATTTCAGGTATGATTTATACTTAAATCAGTAGACATTGAGTAAAGCAGAGTATGCCACATGAATGGGTCAGCCTCATCCAATTACTTAAAGGCCTTAAGAACAAAAGCAAAAACATTTTCTGGAAAAGGGATGCTCATGACTGCAACATAGATATCCTCCTTGAGCCGAATTTACATCTAAGTCTACTACATCAACTGGTGCCTGAATTCTGCATCTGCCATCCTACTCTGTTGATTTCAGAATTGTCAGCTACAACTATTGATTATATGGACCAATTTCCAAATTTTAAATTCATTCTCTCCTGCCCAAAATCTTATTGCTTCTTTCTCTACAGAATCATGACTAATACAAGTAAAAGACTATAAAAACAAGAAATATTTTTAACATATATCATGATTTAATGTCAATTATCAGATGATTTGGTTCCTTGATATCTGAACCCACAGTTTTGAATTAGAGGGTATATACAGTTCTTATATTTCTCTACATTTATTTAACTTTGCAACCTCAATAGGAATGCAAGTTCCCTGTCTCATAATGCTAATCTTACATCTCCCATAATTCCCACTGTATAAAACTCAGCTCAGAAAACCTCTCAATTAACAAGACTGCTGCAAGGACTATGAAACTATTATTCTGAAGATTAGGTGCCTGTTTAATATTCTTAACTGACAGTTTTTGCCCCATTGTCTCATTGACTTACTATATAAATGTCATTATTGTGCAATTAATACTTGCATGTAGGGCTGGGGATATAGCTCAGTGGAATAAGCACCTGCCTGGCAAGCACGAGGTCCTGAGTTCGATCCCTGGTACCGCAAAAAAAAAAAAAAAAAAACTTGCATGTAGAAGTGGGACAATAGTTTCCCATGTTTACATAGAGAACTGTGATCTGATGGTGGTAGGCGATGACTCTTGCTAGAGTTCTCTTTGGAGAGTACATTAAGGATGCAGCTTTGTGATTTACTGACTTATTCAACTCATCCCACCTTTTTCTACCCTTGCTGGTCTCTTGAATCCTGTGTAACCGGTTTTTATTTGTCTCATCGAAGCCAAGCTAATGGAATAAACACAATTTGTTTTTCAAATTTCTATGTAATCCTATCAAGAACACTCTGCATTTTGTTAAATTATATTGCACTATTAAGAAGAGAAACGCATGTAATAATGGAAATATTTACTAAGAATCAGAAGCTCTAGGTGCTGGTGCCAGAACTTGGTTCTTGCAGTAAATTGGTAGAAGTCTCTAGACACATCTTCACAGTATGAATTTCATTTGAAAAATGACCAATTTGAGGATTTGAATTTTATTATTTTGTAAATATTAAATTTTTATTTGAAAACATTTCTGAAGAAGTCTTTTAGCCAAACTCCTACTGTCACTGCTAAGATGTTAGTAAGAGGACTTGCAATTTATTATAACCGGTTGCAGGAAAGAAAAGCAATCAACAGATGGTAGGACAGAGGATTGAATATTTGGAAAGTAAGGGAGAGTCTCTCTCTCTCTCTCTCTCTCTCTCTCCACACACACATACACACACACACACACACACACACACACACACACACACACACACACATATATTTGTTGTACTGGAAATCAAACTCAGGACTTCATGTTTGCCAGGTGGGAGCTACACCCCTGAGATAAATCCCTGACCTAGAGATTATATATATTTTGAAATTATATATAATTTTTAGATTAAAAAAGGAATAAACTGGACAATTGCCCCTGACATAGAAGAGAGATTATAACAGAAGCATAAATGCTTGCTGAAAAAGAAAAGAAAAATTATTACTTGAAGACGACTGGGTGACTAAACAACTGAGCTTTATAGGGCTGCAAGGAAACTTTCCCAACAAAGGAGGAAACTCAAAGATTTGGGGGCATTAAGTTCATTGACTAAAGGGAGAAAATTCTAGAGACAGTGGGTCCATGTAAATCTGCCCTGGATCTTGAGAACAAAAGGTCTCAGGGATGTTTGAGATAAACATGAAGCAACTTCTCTTCCTCCCATCCTTCCTATTATGAACACTAGTCTAATTTTTGATAAGATTATTTCTGAATCTCTGGATCCAAGTCCTTTCTGAATGCCTGGCGCACTGCCTGCCCACGACTTAACCTTTGCTTTCAGCTCCTGTTCTGAATACCACCCATGCAGTGGGCATCTGCCAAAGCCTAAGAGATCTGGAGTCCTGGCGGACAGTCTAATTTTCTGACAGGACTTGTCATGTTACTAAAAATTCAGTTATTTCAATCTGCATCTCCTTGAGAGCAAGAAATTCTTTTGGCCTAAATGGGAAGACGCACTGCAGTAAACACTCCACGCATTCTAAAACTTGTTCTAGGAAGCAAAATCACTTTAGAAGTATGTAATATCTTTGGACTTTTAATGGACAATAACAACCTATGAAATGCAAGGCTCTTCACATGCATTTTTTGCAGCTACTTTGAAAACATTTACGTTTTATTATGTTTATCCTACAAAAAATAAACTTAAATTCATAAAAGAAAGCATCTGAGGTAGAAGCAATGACTAGCGTCTTCTTTATTCAAACCCACCACACTTAACTCTTTCCTTATGCTGATAAGCATGCATGGATGTTAATGAGTCCCTCAGTTTTCTATGCCATTTTTCTATGAATAAATAAAAAATTTTCATATTTGGCTAACAAGATTGCTTACATGAGATTTACCTACGAGGGTCCAGAACTTGTCAGGCTAAACTTTTAAGAGAATCTAAAGGTAAAATTAAAAGATCAAGTAAGTGAGAAAAATTAATTTGTTTTGTAATGAGGGACCTCAATACCCCACTGTTTAAAATAGATCAACTAGACAAAAAATCAACAAAGAATATCAGAGCTGAACAAAACCTTTCAATGAATGTACTGAATAAGAATGTACAGAGTTTTCCACACATCAAGAGAATCCACATTCGTCTCATCAGCATGACGGACTTTCCAAAATAGACCACATATTGGCTCATAGAACGTGCCTAAGTAGATGCAAACAAATTAATTTATCAAATGCATATTATCAGGTCCTAGTGCAATGAAGTTGGAAATTAATGGCAAAGGTATCACACAAGCTACATAAACACATAGAAATTAAGTAATACCCCCCTGAACAACAAATGGGCCATAGATAAAATTAAAAAGGAGATTAGTTTCTAATATTGAACAGTGATGCTGATATGACACAGTGGAATCTATAGAAAGCAATAAAAGTGGTCCCACAAGGGAAATTTATAGTGGTACATTCCAGCATCATAAAAACTGAGCAAGTGCTAAATAATTTAATATCGAACCTCAAGGTTCTAGAAGAATAAATGCATGTGAAAGAGAAATGCATAACAAACAGAGCAGAAATCAATGTAGTGGAGACTAAGAAAGCAACACAAAAATCATTAAATTGAAGTTTTATTTTTTTGAAAAATTAAATAAAGTAGACAAATTCTTATCCAAACTTGTAAAAATGGAGAGAAAAGACCCGCATTCATGCAATTAGGGATGAAAGGATGAAATTACAGTGGATCTTGCAGAAACCCAGAGAATCATCATTACCTACTTTGAGAAAGTGTATTCTAATAAGATGGAATGGACAGAGTCCTAGATTCATATGAATCACCAAACCTGAATCAAAAAGGTATAAAAATTCTAAATAATCAATATCAGTCAATGAAATTGAAGAAATAATAAAAATCTACAAACTATGAAAGGCCCAGGTCCTGATGGATTCACTGATGAATTCTATAAAAACTTTAGAAAAGTTCTAATGCCACTACTACTCAAATTCTTTAATGATATTGAATGAGAAGCAATATTCCTGAAGGTATTACTAGAAGCAAATATAACCCTGATACCAAAACCAGAGAGCGATGCAATTAAAAAAAGAACTACGTGCCAATCTTTTTAATAAACATATATTCAAAAATCCTCTTTAAGATACTGGCAAACAGAATGCAACAAATTAGGAAGATTATAAACTATGAAGAGGTAGGATTCATCCCAGAAATATAGAGATGGTTCAACATATGCAAATTAATAAATGAAATATTACATTACATTCACAGAATGTAATTAACATATGATCATCTCATTAGATACAGAAAAAGCATTTGACAATGTCCAACACCAATTCATGATAAAATCCCTGCAGAAAATTGGAATAGATGGTGTTTAGGTGTCTATCTCAATCTAATAAAAGCCGTCCATGACAAACCAACAGCCAATGCTGGACAAAAGCTGAAAGCTTTCTTTTAATAATCAGAAACTGGAAAAGGATGGCCATAATTACCATGCCTGTTCAGTAGTCATTAGGAAGAGAAATTAGATGATAGAAAAAATAAAAGGGAGATGGATAGCACAGGAAGAAGGTAAATTATCATCATTTGCTGATGACATGATGCTCTATGTAGAAGACCCTGAAAACACTACCAAAACATTCTTAGAATTAATAACCAAAGTCAGCAGTGTAGCAGGATATGGTGCTCAAAATTCAATGGAATTCCTATACCAAAATAACAAACTCACTTAGAAATTGGGGAAACCGCACCTTTTACAACAGTATCAAGAAAAATGAAACACTTAGGAATCAATCTAACAAAGGAATAGAAAACTTAGACATTGAGAACTACAATTCTCTGAAAACAGAGACAGAAGAGGACAGCAAAAAGCGGAGAGATATCTCTTTTTCTTGGATAGGCAGAACCAATATAGTGAAAATAGCCATGCTTCCAAATTGTGGTACAGATTTAATGCAAACTCAATGAAAATACAGATAGCATATCTCACAGAACTAGAGAAAACAATCCTAAGATTTATATGGAACCAGAAGAGACCTAGAATATCAAAAAGCAGTTCTGGGAAACAAAGGCAAAGCAGGAGACATTGCAACCCCTGGTTTAAATTATACTACAAAGCTACAGGGACAAAGACACCATGGTACTGGCAAAAGCACTAGACTTTGGATCAGTGAAACAGAGTAGAAGATGCACAAACTCCAGGCACACTCAGCCACCTCATCTTTGACAAAGGGCCAAAGTCCTCCACTGGAGGAAACATAGCCTCATTAATAAGTGGTGCTGCAAAAACTGGCTTCCCACATGCCTCAAATTGAACCGAGAACCATATCTCTCACAGTCCACTAGCTCAAATCAAAATGGATCAAAGATCTCTATATAAAGGAGAATCACTTATCTGCTGGAACAAAGAGTAGTTAAAACTCTGGAAGATATAGGTGTAGGCAAAGATTTTTTTGAACAAGACTATAATATTTTTAAACAGGAAATATTATAAAGTATCAATGATTAGGATTACATGAACTTAAATAGCTTTTTCACAGCAAAACTAACTCTTCACTAACAGAGTGAAGAGACAACCCTCAGAATGTGAAAAAATTTTATCACTTAGTCCTCAAAGGACTAACCTCTAGAGTGTTATAAAGAACTAACCCCCACCATACTTAAAGAACCAGTAAAAAAATGGGCATCTGAAATGAATAGAAATTTCTCAGATGAAGAAACACAAATAGTAAATAAAAATATGAAAAAGTATTCATCACTGGTCATTCTACAGAGGGATGCAACTTGAGACCATAACCTTACATGACATAAATTGTGCTCATAAATTTAAATATTCCATTGTTTCTCTGGTGTGAGAAACCCAAAGGGTAAATAGGAACATAATGGAGACTAGGCGTTGGGATTAGAAAGAACACGTTTAAATGGGAAGGCGAATAAGGGAGAGAGAGGGGGAAGCGAAGAAAGTAATAAAGAAAAATCAGAGAACAGAAGTAAGAAATGGAAACAAAGCTTTTGTGAATGGGAAGGGGAAGAGGGTTGCAGGGGAGGTAGCGGAATGGGGAAAAAGAACCAAGATATGTTCTGGTACAAAATCCCTATAATGAATGTGATCAATATATATGATTGTTACGGTTGATACATTGTTTCAACTTGGGGAGTCCAGAGGTTTGGTGAATGATTCAGCAGGAAGCCAGGGTGCTTACTTTGTATACATGCTGAGCCTGTGGAAGTGGAGGGCATGGAGGTTAAATGAGAGGTACATGCCCCCTGGGTGGGGGTAGGCTGTTCACCATGTAAGGGAAGGAAAGAGGCTGCTTGCAGCCATTCCTTCCTTTTGCTGGTTGTTTTTGCTGTGGTCTGCTGCCCTGAACAGTTTGCCCTCTGCCATGTGTCACTCTGCCTCAGAACCAGCCAAGTATGGACTGAAACCTCCACAAACTGTAAGCTAAATAAACCTTTCCTTCCTTCATTTTGGGTGTTGGGTATTTTGTCTCAGCAACAAGGGCAAAGTGACCAAGACAATGATCAAATATGTATAATAAGAAATAAAGGTAAAAAATAAAATAAATCCTTTTCAAAATCAAAAATAAGCACATGCATTTGAGGTATTTATAAATATTTTGCAAAGTTCTTAAATTTATATGTCCTTAGTGAGAACCTATGTATCTTTTTCCTAGTTCTACATCATCAACTAGAAAGGGAGCACAGTTATTTTTTCTCTAGTTTTCTGGAAGAATCAATTAATTTCTCATTCTGACCTCAGGAAACTGCTCAAAGCATCCCTAAAATAATAATTTTTATATCCAAGATAGTTTTCAATTATTACTGACATAGAATCATATGAAGTCTTGGATTGATGGCACAGAAAAATCATTTTTCTCCTTGCAGTTAAGTTCTAGACGGACACATTTGCTTGAGTGCTGAAAGGTGCTGTTGAAATGTGAAGAATCTCATTTTCAGAGCTATGTCACCAGGCTATTTTAAATGTCTCCAAATGTGTTGAAAGGCAGGAATGGGGAGTGTGTGTGTGTATGTGTGTGTGTGTGTGTGTGTGTGTGTGTGTGTGTGTGTGTGTGTGAGACAAGATTTTCCTGTTGATCTCCTTTTTCTCTCTGCTGTCTTATGGACCGTCACATCACGGAAGTTCTTTTGGAAACCTCAGAGTGAAAGGATTGAAACAGCAAATTTTTCTTGCTTTTTTTGAGTAAGCAAGCGACAGTGATGTCTATCTTGCTTAAGAGATCTTTATTCTAACAATTTCATTAACTAATAATGATCATGAGTAGATACTTGCTTCAGCATGTGTTACGCATTATCACGGTCACATGTACTATTGTTCTCACTGTACAGAAAAGAAAACTGACGACTAGAGATGTGAAAGACAACCACAGTCTCACGTAGCTACAGAGGGGAGAGCGGAAATTGACCCACGCCTTTCATTTTCAGCGTCCAAGCTCTTAATTGTTGCACTTTGCTCTTTCTTCTACGGTCTTGTAATCACCTCTATGTCCACTAAACCCAAGTGTACGATCACTCTAAAATTAGCAAGAAGAGCTACTTTTGTGGTAGCGAGGGTTGAACCCAGAGGTTCACTTGGCTAGCCACTCTGTCACTGAGGTACTCCCAGGCCTTTTATTTTCAGAGCGCTTCCCCCTATGCTCCCCAAGCTGATCCTGGTCCTAAACTTGTGATCCTCCTGCTTCAGCCTCCCACATAACTGGACTGGAGTTGGGCATCACTGGGCCTGGTTTCCACAGCTTACAAATATAATATATATGTGTGTGTGTGTGTGTGTGTGTGTGTGTGTGTGTGTGTGAATATAAAATTTCAATTTGTTCAAATTGTGACAAATTCCTAGAAATTTTCATAGTTGTTTGGAAAATATTTTTGCTAACATCAGAAATAACATATTCACATGTTTGAATCCGTCAATGTTTTGAACTTTATCTACTTCTGTAAATTAATTCATTCAAATAAGCAAAAGCATAATATTTTTAGAAACTGAGTAATCTTATTTCTGTGTAGAAAATTTGAACAAATGTTTGTAATTTCACATAACAATAAAATATAACCTTTTTGCTGATTGAATTGACATTTACGATATATGGCAATTGTACTCTGATAAATACTATAAAATGCTGTGTAACAGCAAGCATAACTTTTAGATGAAAACCAAGCATTATGTGTCACTTAAAGCTTATCATGATAATATCAGGTCTAGATCTTTCCATAACATTAGCTTTGGGAAATTTTCATGTTAAAATTTTGTATCACTATTGTAATGGTTTGAATATGGATTGTCTCCACTAAAAGTCATTTTGATGCCTTCTCTCTTATTTAATGATGTTGAAATGTATGGGACATTTCAGAGATAACCAGGTCACGGGAGCTCTGCCATTGTAACTGTATTAATGTAAATTCTGTGAGAATAGTTCTCTCAGGAGCAGGTGCTTGTACAGTAAGTCAGCCTCTCCACCCTCTGCCTGTCTTGCACACACATCTCTCATGAGCAAATTCCTCCCTGATTTTCCACCTTTCACCACAGCCATAAGGCGCTCACTAGAAGCCAGGGCCACCAATGTCATGCTCTTGGGGTGCTAGACCTTGACGTAAATAAACCTCTTCCTCTAAATTATCAAGACCTTCCTCTAAATCATGCCATTATTTTGTTACAGTAACAGAAAAATGAACTAAATTACTTAGAGCAAAATTTTGTTCTAAAATTGAAAATAAAGATGAAGCAAAAGATGATTTACCCCTAATTTGTAATGTAGATCAGTACTAGAATATCAAGGAACTCCTTGGTGACAGCTTTGGAGATTTAGTAAAATGTGAGATATTACTTTATTAGCAATAACAGAAGCAAGGAGAGCAATTAACATTTATTGCCCAATTGGTATATTTAGGCAGTGGAAGCTTTTTGTACATTATTGTATTTAATTTACAATGATATTTTAAGATAGGCAGTGATGTTGTATATGTCTATGGATGAAGAAATCTCAGGCTCTGGTGCCCTTGGGATGGAACTCTGGGAGGTGAAGACTAGAGGAAGGAAGTGGATCGTGGGGTGCAGCCCTTTGAAAGTAACATTAGGAACCACCCCTCTTCTCTCTCTTTGCTCTTTGGCCACCGAGAAGTGTGCAGGCCTCCTTGGCACTGACACAGGTCCAAGGCAACACAGCTGATTGGTCATGGACTGAAACTTCCAGAACTGTGAGACAAAATAAATTTTTCTTTTAAATTGTTTATCTCAAGATGGAAAGCTTATTACCATAGTCACTTACTTAAAGTTGAAAATAATGGTTTTTAAATTTTTTTACCTTGATTCTTTTTAAAAACACATATTGCTGAGCATGGTGGTGCACCCGCGTAATCCCAGCACTCGGGAAATGGATGTAGAGGATCTCTGTGAGTTCAGTGCCAGCCTGGACTGCAGAGTGAGACCCTATCTCAAAAAAGACAAAAAATTCTTCAGAATCTTACTCATAAAGTCCCAAAATTATCCAACTGATAAACTGGAAGGATATAATGAAAGATATAGTACACTGAAAGATACAGTAATTGCAAACATAATAGGAATTACCAGCATGCTTTTTACTCAGACTAAATGTAACAAAGAACTCAATTAATAATATACTATGTGGACTATAGTTAAGAAACTTGTGTTTTTTAAGGACCATTGTTTAAAAAGTAAGTTTTAGATATTCCTAGAACACAACAAAACACTAATGGCATGGAGTGATAAACACTTTTATTTGCTTCAGCATAGTAACCATTTATTATCTGTGTGCATCTTGTAACATCATAGTGTACACCTTAAATATATACAAATTTATTAGAACAATATTTGCCTTTGTTCTCATGCAGTTTGAATTAAAACTTTTATGCTAATAAATATTAGAGATAATGCTTAGTGATAAACAAATCAATATTTTAAGGCTGAATCTATGTACACAAATTACTATTTTTTCAATTAAGATTTTGTTGCTTGAATTTCCTTCCCTCACCAATGCTAGTTTCATAACAGCCTATTATTTTGTCATCTCGTTTCTCCTGTTCTGTAGGAATTTTTCCTTAAAATTTTCAGCTTTGACTAAGTGTCTTTCTGAAATTCTTATTAAAGTTAAAAGTTTCATAAAAATATAAGTAGCTAATAAACTACCACTTAAAATATTAATGAAGTGCTTTATGTTTATTATAGATGGCTGTATATAGCATCTATATTAGTCATGTCTGGGCAAAAAATTTAAACTTCAAGGGGCTAGGGATTTAGCTCAGTGGTGCAGTGCCTGCCTGGCAAGTGTGAGGTCCTGAGTTTGATTTCAGATACCAAAAATCCCACTAATCTTCAAATGTAAGATAACTATAAACCTCAGCAGATCGTTCCAAGTGATTTTATGGTACAACCTATCATTTAATGTTTAATATTTTAGATTCATTTTTAAGGCAATCAATACAGCTTTAATCTCATAACTCAGTTTGAACCACAATCAGTGGAAAATTCTTGATCCGAGGAAATTAGTAATTGTTGACTGTAATATTGTGATGAATTACATGCAATCAATTAGCGTCATCTACCAATTCTTTCAATAAACGAGCATAATCAAGTCGCATAAGAATTTGTTTTTGAGTCATGAGTTAATTAAAAGGCAAAATGTGATTCCTTTATTGTTTTTAACAAATACAGTCATTCAATTCCTGCCAGTAAAAATAAGTGTTTCCTTACAATTCTAATTAAGATTCCAGTTTAATTCCTTTAGCCTTTAAACAATATACCTCCTTAATGTGCATTGTACATTCAAATTATTATTCAGTCTAATGTGCAGTTTTACATTGTCCCAGTGTAGGCTGAAGTTTGCTTAGAAATGGTCTATTGTTTGCCTTTATAGGAGAATTTCAGATAGGCACAGGGTCTGAGACCCAGTTGATCTGATGGCATGTGTTCTTCAATATCTGTCATGTTCTTTACAAACAGTTCATTTTTTAGATGGACAGATAATCTTCCTAGGAGACTTTTTGGTGTGTAGATAAAATTTTTGTCTGTTAACCATTCCGTTCTTAGTTTCTCCAGGTGTGAAATGGGACTACTAGGCGTAGCATGCACACAGCCTGCTGTATTGAAGGTTCTATCACATGGGAAGGACTTTGAACAGCCCCCGGCACATCGGAAAGAAATGCAAATTTATTACTATGGCTAGTGGCAGCCAGTGCAAGTGCCACTGAAACATCATGCCGGTGAAATACAGGTGGATAATCAGTAGCCTGATATTGTTCCGACAGAATCTGTACTTTGCTGACAAAACAACAACAATTTGGTGAATATTTTTTGCCTCGCTGTTTCATGAACTACAAATTCAACTTAGGTGGGGAAAAATGTTTGAATTATATATCAAGGAAGAAAAATTTTTTCACCAGGTAAGTAGCTATTAAAGTCAGAGGAATTATTGTTTTAAAATCTTGCCTTTAAATATACATTAACATTAGTTTTTATCATTTGTGATTAAAATTTTACTTTTTATCAAATCTCTGTGGAACATATATCAGCTTATTATATATTCTAGTCCATTAATTGATGATCTTAAATGAAAATTATATATTCTAGAACAATTGTTATATATTCTAGAACAATTATATATTCTAGAACAATTGTTCTAGAATATAACATAATAACAATTGTTATTATGAGCCACTCACAGGAAAGACTTACTTGGAGCAAGAGTCAGTAAAACACTGTAATTTACCTTTTAAAGAACTGAACCGCCTTCCTGACAAAGAATCTTATATTGGGGTTCAGAAACTGTTCACATAGAACTCATGATACTATCTCTATTTTTTAGATGAAAGCACAGGTGTGTATTTATTAGGGTCATTATCGTTACACAACTTCTGTTTATATATGAGGAATCTGATATCCAGCCTGGTCTAACTACTACTGATGATGATGGATGGGCAATTTAATTCAAAATGAAATTAAATTACATTATGCAGAGACTCTACTTTTCCATCAGCTTAGATGATAATATTAATCATAATTAATTAAAAATATCATAGAACTTGTCTTAGAGAAGGTTTACCAGAAAATTGAATTATTTTTAGGTACATGAACTTGGGAAATGTAAATCAAAAAACCCTTTAACTGCTCTCAGAAAAACTGTTATGTCTCTTTTAGAATTTATTATTGTGAATGAGAGTTATGCTTGTACTCTAATCTACAATCCTGACAGTAAAAATCGTGATATGAAATATCTATGTAACAGCTATGAAGTTTGAGCAGTGTTTGCATTTAGAAAAGAAGATCATGGAAAGATTGTGTTGCTGGGGCACATATTCTGCACTTCGCCACTGCAATCTCATCAGAAGGAGAGGAGTTGCAGGGTGAAGTACCTTGTCAGGTCTGTACTAGTATTCTACACAGAACGTACAGTTCTCTTAATGCTCAAGTTTTCTTTGATTGCGAAGCACAGACTTCTAAATATAACCTCACAGACTCCCAGTACTCTCTAGGGTTGGAAACAAATAGCTTTTTATTATTCCAAAAGCAAGAGACTGACACAGAATGAGCAGTTGCAACATTACATTTAAAAGGATGTCTCACAGACTTTGAAAGTAATTGTAGAAGAAGTTTTTTCAAAAGCTTGTACAGTGGAATTGTCAGAGTGTGTATGGCGGGCTGACACCTTCGTTCACTTTTCATTTGTGTGTTTGTATTCCCAGCTATTTCCAAGAGCTATGAGAATAGTCATTTAAAATCTTTTAAAAAGTCATATAATTTTATTACACTATTATCACACCTACACTATGAGCTTTTATCATTTTACATTAAGAACATAAATACAATCCATTCTTCTAAAATATTATTCTATCTTTTCTTGTTTTATATACAAATTTACATAAGAAGCATATATTGGTATTTGAAGAAGCATATATTGGATTTTTGGAGTTAGATGATTATGTGAAGAGATTAGATTTCTATTTCGTTGCTTCCATTTAAGCCTAGAATAATTTATCTGTAGAAATATCATTAGTGAAAATCAAGTAGTTAGCGGATGTGCACCTTAGGCACCACGTATATTACATTTTACATATGATATATAAAATACAAGAAACCTTTTGCTGGAGGAAAGGAGTTAGATTTTGAATTAGCTAAGTTATTCACTTGCTCTGTCATCCCAGGAAAGTCACTTAGATATCAGCCTTTTATCTATTTTTTATTTGAAAGATAATAGAATGAAACCGTATTAACAAACACAGAGATATTTTAAAAATAACAAAAAACACAAAACACAATACAAGCAATACAGAATTTCAGACAAAGTGATAGGAAATTAGGGAAAATATGTATATATGTACACACAGGATAGCTAAGATACTGATTCCTATTGCATTATGGAAAGGAACAGTTAATGTTGAATTGTTTGATCAGTCTTACAAGCCTATATTTGTTTATCTGAGTAACCAATATGAAGATATCAATATGTAACATAACAACCATTGTTAATTTGATCAGCTTTTTATAAAAGAGCGAACACTCACCTTCTAAGACTGCTAGGATGATGAAAAGTTAACACTGATTCAAATGCTTAACGTGTATTAGTCAGGATTCTCCAAAGAAAGAACCAGTAAGATATATATTTATATTTATATGTGTGTATGTTCGGAGTTTATTTATTCTGAAGGCCTCAGAATGAGGGAAGTTGATGCATACTTCTCAGCATGAGGCTGAAAGCCTGAGGAACTGGTGTAAACCCTGGAGTCTGAACACTAGATGACCTGGAACGTTGATCCCCAAAGGCAGGAGATAAAGGCATTTCAGCTCTTAGGAGAGTGGATTCCTCCTTCTGCCTTCCTGTGCCCTTTTGTTTTCTCTGGGACCTCAGCCAACTGGATGATGCCAGTCCATACTGAATATGGAGCTTCCTTTCTCAGTCCACTGATCCAAATTTCAATCTCTCTCATGAACATCCTCATAGACAGACCCAAAATGGTGTTTTACCAGCTACCCATGTATCCCTCAATCCTGTGAAGTTGATACCTAAATGAACCATCACAGTACCTATCAAATATTAATACCTAGCAGCTAGTCCTATTTTTTTTTTCCCTCTGCTCCTCTGGATTCTAGTTCCATGCTCTGTGACCAAGCACTTGCTATTTCAAATTTTAAGCTCATCTTATTTGTGAGTTAAGAAGTAGGTATTGGGAGGGAGCTGAGATCCTCTGCATTTTCTTTTTAATCTGATGACTTCAGAAATGAGCAGCGCTCTGCTGCAGCAAGATGGTCCTGGATCTGTCCTTGAAATTGGAATGATGATTGAGTCTGCTATGGAAGTGGCCCAGTGAAACCTGTTATGGTCGATACATTGTGTCAACTTGGGAGTCTAGAGGTTTGGCTGAGTGATTCAGCAGGAAGCCAGGATGCTTACTTTGTACACATCCTGAGCCAGCCTGTGGAAGAGGAGGGCATGGAGACTGAGTGAGAGCTACACGCTCCCTGGGTGGGGGTAGCCTGTTTGCAGTGTAAGGGAAGGAGACAGGCTGCTTGCCTCCATTCCTACTTTTTGCTCTTGTGGTTTTTGCTTTGTTCTGCTGCCTTGAACATTTGCCCTCTGCCATGGTCCACTCTGCCTCTGAGCCAACCAAATATCTACTGAAACCGCCACAAACTGTAAGTGAAATAAATCTTTCCATCCTTCATTTGGGGCATTGGGTGTTTTGTCTCAGCAGTGAGAGAAGGGTAACCAAGACAAAGCCATAATGGGGGTCTCATGTATCCAAGCACCCACAGTGAAGGAGGGCAGAGGGTCATAACAAGGGACATATTTTCTTTACAACGATATCTGGTGCCACTTTCATGTACAACAGCTACAAACTCTGGACAAGGTAGTCTGTGAAATTCAGAGTGAATTTCCAGGATGGGTCCGAATGGGTGGTCACCAAATCTCTTTGTCAAAGGCATTATACCCAACAAAATCACAACTTCAATGACTATGCACCAAATTATAACTGACCTGTAGGATTACCACTATAGTTGCTTAGCAAATATTGATCCAATAGGGAAGCAAAGCACATAGCAAGGGTATAGGGCAAGGATCACTAACATTAGCTTATTTATAACTTCTAATTATAGAGAACAAAGAGATTCCTGGAAGGGAATGGGAGTATGGCTCAGGGAATTTTGTTCACCCACCTGTGCATCTCATCACTATGTAGACCCACTGGACCAAGTCGTGCTAGTTATTATACAACATCAAGCTACTGTTTATCTGTAGGGAGGCTTGCAGGCCTGGCTATGTTTCTCCATTTCTTACTAATTTCCTCAAGGGTCCAATCCCTTTCTGACTTCCTGTTAATTTCTATTTAACTTAGCTGTCTATGATACTTTGAGCACTTGAGTTCTTCAAACTCCTTTCCCAAACAATGTTAAACTTGCAGTTTTTCATGAGTTTTTTTTTTTTTTTTTTAATTTGTAACATAAATGAGTGGCTGGCTCGGAGGAGGAATTGTAGCAACGGAGGATTCATCTCTTAGTCCCTGAGGTGGCTGGGGAGCTGCTGCTTATGGAATGGAAAATATAGACAGAGTTTGGGTTGGGGTAAACCAAACTGTGAGGTAAAAACCCTGCATGTGAGAAAAACCAGGCACAAAGGAGAGGCCGGGGATGGAGGTCAAGGTGGAGTTTACCTTGAGCCTGTCTTTTAAACATAGTAACAGGATAAAAGAATAAAACTGGTTAAAATTCAAAGAAATGTTACAAAATAATTTCAGAAAAACTTTGGAAAGAATGATTATTTTTATCGCACGTTTGAAAAATTTGCTAGTTAATAGTAATATTGCTACCCAGAGTGCGAACGACTTTTTGAAAAACTCATTATCTTTGAGTCTTGCATTTCAAGATGTCTTGCTCATGATTTCCTGGGTACGGTAATAGCAACACCTATTTATACAGTACTTGTCATTTGAGATTCTCAAGATGATAAATAGCCGCTGTTTGGAGTCTTATTTTTGTCTGAATAGCAAAATGACAGCACAGTTTAGAACTTCATGTTTCCTCTAGAGGAGATGTCTTGTTTCCTGTTCAATGTTCTTATCTTCATTTCTATAATAATAATAATAACCAAAAGGAGAGATTTTTCTCTACTCAGGGAGTTAAGAATCCCCTTGCCCCATAAAATTCTCTTGATATAAAGAATATCAAGGAGTGACAAAGATTATGGATATTTTTATGTGCTGGGATCTACTAACATTGTGCAACTGAGAAGAAAACTGCTACCACTTCTAGTCTGGCAGTTCTCTTTATTCTTATCGTACCTGCCATTGTTTGCTTTTATGGTTTATTGGCTTCTGCACCCAGCAGGAAGAGATTGATTTTTTATAGTTTCCTTACAGAGAAAACAATAACTAGATAGTTTAATAACTTACCTACTTTTTAAAGACAAAAGTGATAGGATGATTACCATCTTCAGGATAAAGTATAAGAGAATTCAGCAAAACCAGCTCCAAAGTAATGGGGCAATAATCTTTGATAAATAACTTTTAAAAAATATGGCATCATAATTTTTGTCTATATTTACCTAGCATTGTCTATCAGTCATTTTGTGTGGGTCTATATTTTTTCTTTATAAATGTCCCAAAATTAGTGGTTCAACTTTAAAAAAATGATGCCTAAAAGCTGAAGTGAGAGAAGAAATAAAAGTAACCAATCGCTATTACAGTGCACTATTTCAGATTTCCCTTTTCTATATCCAAAATAACCAGTTTAATTTTTGAATTAGAAAAAATAGAAGAAAGTGAATGCTATTTATTGACGTAACAATAGGAAACATGAAGCACAGATGTTAATAATAGTGTAAATTTTTCACTGCAATATGGAATGAGATGACTACTACTATCAAATTCTTTAAAAAATAGGGAATAAGCTTTAATCAAGAGGGAGTAAGGTGATAGTATGCTATGAGAGGATGGTCATTTTGTTTTAAATTTAATAATGCAAGTATTTGTGATGTGAGAACTACCCATTCTATGCCCGAGAAGGGAGATTACAATAGAAGAAAGTTGGGGAAAAAATCTCCTTCAGTTATACAGTAATTCCACGTGGGAACTTAATTCTGTATTCCTCAGATTGGGCTCACCTACACTCCTCTGGTGTTACCTAGCTTTGATGATGCCTTCTGAGAAGGGTAAACCTGAAGTGATAGATTGTTCTGAAAAGACAAATGTTTCTAAATGTGTAGAGTGTTGTCCATTTTACTTCCTTGCATTCTACAAACAGCAAGAGTGAAAATTAACTCCTTTATCTGCATGCTGTCTCTTGTGCTGAGAAGTCTTCTCAAACTCATTTTGTTACAAAAAAGGCTGCTCATTAGTAGAAACACAATTAAATACATTTTAAAATATTCAACATACAATGAAAGTCTATTAAAACATCTTAAAATATTATATTAGTATTAATTGATAAGATTTACATTGATAACACAATTTGCCATAATAATACTTAGTTTCCTTAAAAAATAAAATGGAAATTATCCAGTTTGACCAATATTCTCTGCATGAATCATTTCTCTGATTTCTTCTTACCGTTACCATCTACATCAGAATTTTGCTTTTGATGGAATTATAACATCGTGCATTTTAAAGGACAGAGGGATGGGGGAAAACTAAACCAAACGTAATTCCACTGGCAGAAACACCATCTGCTGCTGTGTTATTTTATTAGAGCCAGGAAAGAAATATTAAAGGCTTCCATTCAAGTAGAATTAGCATTTAGCCATATATGGCTGGGGATATAGCTCACTGGAATAAGCGCCTGCCTAGCAAGCGCAGGGTCCTGAGTTTGATCCCCAGTACCGCCAAAAGCATTTAGCTATATAAGCAACTGAAAGCCTTTTGGCTTTTTTCTCAGTTTTTAACCCGTTGTATCATCTCAGAGATGTGTAGGCTTCACACCTAAAACAGGAAAATAAAGATGTCAGTGACCCAAGATGAATGTCTGATACAAGCATAATTGTTTTTTACCAGTATGGTCCCAAGCTCTCTAATTTTCTGGGCTCATCCGTAATTTATACCCAATACAATAATTGCGTCCCTGCTTCATATTTCATGGCAGGCACTATGCAATCTTCCATCTTGCCTGGATTTAGGAAGCTGGGAGTGATCTGGGCCCAGCAGGTGCCCGTTTGCTTGAACGCTCATCTCTTCCTGCCGGCACCGCCTGGACACCTTCGGGAAACTTGGTCTTTCCATACTGCCCTGCTTACCCTAATCACCTCTTTTGCTAGTTTTTTTTCCATCACAAATGCCAAGAAATCTTGTCCATAATGATCAAGTTTAGGGATGCATATTTCTGTTCTCCTCCTAAAGGAAAACTAAAATCTTCACAGTGTTTCTGCACCTTGAGCAGTTCAATCAGTTTGTTCCTACGTGGACATTGTCTTTCATAATCAGAAGGTTTATGAATATGTGTTTTTCGAAACAAGCTGTTTTAGACATTTTTGGTCTTAGGAGCTTCTTACACATGTAAGTGTATCCTGAGGGCCTTTAAAAGCTTTCCTTTATGGTTTTATATCTACTCATATTTATATTACTATGAATTAGAAAAAGAAATATTAAAACTATTCCTATATTCTGAATGTTAGTGCCCCCCATTCATACATTGAATTGAGTCCTCACTGCCCTCCTACTGTGTGTGATTTGAGGCTTTAGAGGATGATCAGATCATAGTTCAATAGCTCACATAAATGAGACTATTTTCTTTATAAAAGAAGCGCTGGGAGCTCCCTTCCACCATATAAGCACTGGGCACAAAGGTGCCCTCTGTGAACCAGAATAAACTCTGATCAGATTCCAGATCTGCTTTTACCTTGATGGTAGATGTGCAAGATGTTAGAATTGGAAGAAATAAATTTATATTGCTTGTATGTCACTAGGTTTCTGATATTATTGTTAACAGCAGCCTTAATAGACTAAGACAAATATTTATACTAT
Organism: Dinomys branickii; assembly: GCA_004027595.1. Taxonomy (NCBI): domain Eukaryota; kingdom Metazoa; phylum Chordata; class Mammalia; order Rodentia; family Dinomyidae; genus Dinomys; species Dinomys branickii. The sequence goes on from PVLD010004090.1 coordinate 126,797, forward strand.
AATTAGATGATTAAATATGAAGGTAAAATTTCATTTTCTCATGCTGAATATATTGTAGAAATCTTCTCTAAAATACTATAACCATAGTTAACAATTAGTGTTGTGCACTTAAAAATCTGTTAAAACCCCAGTTGTGGTGGCACAGGCCTGTGATTCCAGCACTGGAGAGACTGAGCCAGGATGATTGCTGCAAATTCAAGGTCATCCTGCATTACATGGTAATGTCAAGGCCAATCTGAACCACATAGTGAGGCCCTGTCTCAAAAAAAATCTGGATAGATCTTTATAAAGGATAGATCTCATGATAAGTGTTCTTAATAACAATTTTAAAAACTAGTAAACTCACTGCAGTTTAACTTGAATAGCAGATTTAAATGGAAAAATTATTTTCTAAAACAAAGTAAATTAGTGAGAATGAAATATTGTGGTATGTTTTCACCAATATTTTAAGGTCTTTTAACAAGTGGCAGTCGATAATCATTTCACCTTTTATGGTTCAGTTGTTGTAATGTGTTCTTGGGGTTGAAGTATATGAAGATAATTTGGATGAATTTTGGTTCAACTAGTAAGTGAAGTTTCTGAAGGATAGGGAATATTTAAAAAGTATATGAAGAAAACACTTGGGGAGGAGTACAGTCAATTCTGTTCTGACAGTACACATGAATTCTTGAAAAGCACTCAGCTAAAAAAATATTATGGTAAGAAGCACAGGGTCCATAAGAAAAGGGATATAGTATTAAAAAATCTCTCAGTAACACACAAATAACACAGATCATAATCTAATTAAAAAACAAACATCTAATTAAAGCAGCAGCACAGTTTTGCTCATTAAATAGCTAAGAAATAAATAAATGCGGCTCCTTACTATACAGAAGACCTGCAGTTTGTTTGTGGACCTGGATGTCCACATCCATCAGGCTGGTCCACCTGGCTCCCAAGCCCATCACTCTGTGGGACAGAGGAAGAGAACAGGAGAGAGACAAACAGCAAAAGGAGCATAGGACACAGAAGGCAAAGCACAAACTGAGAAGCAAGGAAGTGAAGAGCGGACATCTGGGGGTCCCGTGCCCTTGGTAGTTAGAAGGGATGCACCTCATGAGTTTCTGTGAAGTGGTGGCAGGTGAGTGTTTTGAAACTGAGTGGAACGTAGACAGCAACATCAGCGATGTCTGGGTGTAGCCCAATATCCTTGTGAGATGGGTGCTTGACATACATTATACTGCCTCAAACAAGACCACAGCTCATTTCTTTTTTACCTGAAACAAACCCGGAGCTGACAATTCAGAAACTGTGCACATGTTCACCATGTCATCAGGCATCTTGGTTTCTGTACCCTTGCATATATAGATTTATCTTCAAATCTACCGCATAATTCATCAGGGCTGCGGGATCCAAATATCATATCCAGATTCCTAGCGAGCAATAAGAATAAATGGAAAGTTATCTCTCCCTCTTAGAGAGACCCACATAGCATTTTTACTAATTGTTCATTGACCCAGATTGAGTGTGAGGGTATAATCATGTAGTTGAAAAGAAAGATATAACATCTAATTTTTCAGCTGGACATAAGGATACCAAAATAATAATTAATAAGGATAATAATAATAATACTAGGACCATGCCTCTGCTACAGGTGTCCCTATCTTTGTTTTTATAAACAATAAGGAAATTTTCATTTGAAATATTCAAGTTGAAAATATTTTAAATATTGGGACAAGTACTTTCTTACTGCTATGTAAAAGCATAACTCCATATCCCAGATTTGAATTTAGAATTAAATAGTTAAGCAATTTTAAAATCTGGCATCCACACACTGGCCATGATTCAAGCTTTAATCTCTGAAAAGAGTACCTATTCTTTACCTTCTCCTTAAACTTTATAATCAGATGAGTCTGTGGCCTTATGATAGTCAAAGATTTACTGAATACTGGTTGAGTTTTAAAGAGAAAACCTGAGAGATGCACTGAAGTCCTGGGAAAAGAATGTGTAGTCTCCGTGAACGTAGACTCTTCCTGGAAAATGGAGGTGCCAAAGCCACTCTCCATTCATGGAAATGGTTGTATGGTTGCTCAGCCTCAGTGCTAGAGAATGGATTTTGGGAAATTACGATAAGAATTGGTCATCAGATAGAAGATATAAGGTTGATTTCTTCCTCCCTCTGCAGTAGAAAAATCTAAACATTAAGAGACATGCTAATTATGACTGCTGATTTAAATCACATACAAAACTTCAGCAGTGGATGTTTTTATGAAGGTAAGTGCAATTAAAATTTTAGATGATCTTGCAGGATAACAGGATGATATCGCCAAAGTCAAATTTACCTAAACATTTGAAATAAAGGGAAAAGAGGTTATTGAAACTCCAGAGAGGCAATAATGATTTTCTAGTAGAACTGGAGTTTCAAATTCTGTTTTAGTGTCCAAAGGAATGCAGAAACCGACAAGGTAGGTATACTATAAAGTAGATTTTATTCATTGCAGTTTATATAATTTTAAAAGAATAGTTTGAGATGATGATAGAAAAATAAGGGTCTCATCTATGACTTGATAGAAACAAACAATGTTTGTAGAAATCGTTCTGTTTTTTATGTTTCTCTGCCTCTGTCTCTCTGTCTCTCTTCTCTGTCTCTCTTACATACATGTGTACATGCATATATAATGCATCATATTTTTTTGTATTTTAATTTGGTTTGTGAGATGCAATGTTATGAAGTCCAAATCTGGAATAATTTTGTACTCATCAAGGCAAAATATTGTTAAACTTATATATTGAACTTTCCAGTATTTTTCTACATTAAGTGAAAAGTGTATTTAGAATTAAGAAAATTGTATTTCATATTATTTGAAAAAATTACTCACTTTAAGGTTATCTTCTTTAATGTTCCTTGCCAAAAAAGCTTTTTTTTCAGGCCTTCAAAAATATTAGATGAAAAAAGAATTTACTTTGACTAGCTCTAAAACTATAAAAATATTGCCTTGGGGTGTTCTGCATTGATTACATATACAGATTACTTTTATTCACTGCCTCTTTCATGAGGTATTAATTTGTGCTTATAATATTCTACATCCTTGAAAACTTGATTGACTTTGACCAAAGTTATTAGAACATAGATTCTTTACTGAAATAAACCTCATGAGAAAGGCTTTCACTTGAAATCAATCCGATTTTATTGAGAGTCTGATATAATAGTTCATTTCATGAATAATGAAAATAAAACTATACAAAATGTTCTTGAGCTGCAATCAGTTGTAGAAATGATTTTAAAACACACTGAACTGTCAATACACTTTGATTTCAATTAACATAATAAATAGTCCTACCTTAAACATGTACCATACATATCTATTATGTGTCCCTTGTGGCTCTTTCCTGTTAATCATCTCATACTGAAACGTCATGAGGGAGTTATCTGCAGTGTTATTGAGCAATGGGGAGGGGCAGGACCTCTGTCTTGACTACTTTTCTCTCATTGCTGGGACAAAATTCTTGAGACCCAAAGTTTAAGGGGAAAGGTTTATTTAGCTCAGAACTTGTGGAGGTTTCAGTCCATAATCAACTGGCTCCAAGGCAGATGCGTGGCAGAGGTCAACAGTTCATGCTGGTGAAAGACGGCAAAAGCAACGAGAGCACAAGGGGAGAGCGCGCCTCTTCTACTGCCTTATATGGTATGTGGGCTGCTTGCTCTAGGGTGGGTGTGGCGCTCACATCATCTCCATTCCCTCCTTAGCATGTTCACAAAGTGAGGACACTGGACCCCTGCTGAGTCACCTAGTTAAACTTCTAAACTTAAATTGACACAATAAACCAATCATTACAACATCCTAGAGCTTAAACAGTTGCCCTAGGGCATGTCCTCCGCTCCCTAGGATGTAGAACTGCTGAGTCACTTAGTTAGGCTTCTAAACTTCTCAGGCTGACAGAGTGTGTCAAGCATTACAATCCCCATAGTCAAATGGAACCTGAACTACAAGGAAATGAGGGTTTGGATGTATGAAGGGTAGGCAGAGGGGAGCACGTGACACATCAGATCCTTAAAAAATTTCAAATCAGATGTATAGAAATGACATACAGAGTGTGTGTCTATTGGTGATTGTCCAGCATGTTCAGTTCTCATGTGTGGGCAGGGAGTTTACCTGGCAGGATACAAGCCACAAACGCCTGTG